>CM046861.1:8459370-8711870 GCA_025617745.1 Heliocidaris erythrogramma
AGCTTTTCATTTTAAAAGGGAGGAGGGGGCACAATCGACAAAAGGGCGGATCCTTTATGGTCAAAATGCATACTTTTCTTCCAAAAGGGGGTGCACGGGCCGGAAGTGCCCCCCCCCTGGATCCGTCAATGATTTCAAGTGCCTTTCCGGTCTTAAAATTGAAAGGGCCACAAAAGTAATACATTATTGGGGGGGGGGGGCATATATACTTGATGAATACTGGGTTTTAAAGAGGGCAAATGCCTGCATGCCCCCTAAATCCGCCACTGATTGTCATTATCTTGTACTGCGGTTTTCAGTTCGTCAGCCCTCCTTTATACGCTACAATCTGTAGGATGGCGAAAGTTAATGTCGTTTGCTTAGCATGTGAGCGTCACTGTACTGCCCATTGCTGGAATGCTCCCCAGGGAGTGGAGAATGTGCATACATTGTGTGCGGGCGTGCCAGAATCCAATGACCGGGGTAATGATATATATCTAGCGCTTTGGGCCAGTTTGGGAAAGGCGCTTTATAAATGCCAGGTATTATTATTATTATTATTATTAATCTGCCTTCTTTTATTTCTCTGTCTTTTTTTCCTTTGTCTCGTTATCCTTTCTCTCCCCCCCCCCCCCCCCCCCCCCCCCCCATGATATCTGCCATCGAGTCATCGCCTAAACTGTGATACTGTTTCTGATCTCTCTTCCACATTTTAATTTCTCTACGTGTAATCATTCCTGCTCTAATGCTATATATATTAACCTTTCCTTTTCTAATATCCTTCCATCTTCATTTCCATTTTTCCCCTTAAAAGCAAGCAAACAAAATGTTATATTTAGATAATCCTCCGTCGGCCTTTCCCTCGCCATCATCTATCACCGTCTATAGGTGATGTAAATATAATGATAACTTTTTTACAAAACATTAGCCCTGTTGTTTTGTTTCTGTCAATTTTCAGGCAAGTTTTCATTAACCACTGAAGATACCACCATTCTTGTTCAAATTACTTTTTTAAAGACGTCATCACTTCATCAAGCGAAAAACAATCACCCATGCAGTTTTTAAGGCAGATAATTTGCACACTATTGACGATTAATGATGAAACATCAGTTTCCTCGAACCTGATTTTCCTTCCTTTATTCCTTCAATATCCCTTGGGTAATTACTCAGAATCAATTCAGAATCAATTCAGCCAATTGAAGATTTTTTTTAGTCTGAACGCACCCAGCCGAAGTTAATAAACGTCTCGAGATGCTAGGAAGACGGATTGAACCCTTATTATTGACATGAATGAGTAGATGGACGCCACCACAACACGCGCGCGCCTACTTCTCGTATCCGTACGGAAGGCAATGCAAATATGCAGCAGCAGCATCTCATCTTCTTGGACTCAACAGGTTGGTTGGCAATTCTGGTGTATGTCTACGTTGAAGCTTAGCACGGGCTCAGAGTTCCACAGATAAAGGTAGATAGGAAAATACTGGAATCATCGGATTCATACTCGGTAAAGGTTAGTTGATTCAGCTTCTTCCTTGCTTTTTTTTCCTTCTTTTTTCTCTCACTCCATCATCAATGAGAATATTTAAAAGACGTCTCTTTTTGATGAGCGAATCTGGAAACTAAAAACAATTGTCATTCCTGTTATTTGAACTCATTGCTCATCCAGAGATGGAGAGGGCATTAATCGCGGTATTCTTGTGGTGCATTAATTGATTTCAGAGTTTTGCCCCCCCCCCCCCCCATAAAAAGAAAGAAAGAAAGAAAAGTGATATTGTACAGTAAGAATCAAAGAGAAGAACTCTCTATGTGTATTCTTTGAATTCTTTGTCTCCATTCAATTAATTATATGCATCTGAGAACGAAATAGCTGACAGACTAACTTTCACAATTCAGTCTCTTTACGTTTTCGGAAATTACTGCATTGCACTAGTAATTACATTAATCTATCACGTGATTTTTTTTAAATTTTCGTATGATTCATAATATTGGTAGTCCTTATCATATATATTTTATTATGGAATACATTTTTCCCCAAAAAAACTTTTTATCCCTCCATAGGCTATGTTGTTGGGTCAAATAAAACATTTTACAACTCAATGAAACTGATAATTTATGTATCTTAAACTGCAATAAAACACAATACTTAAAATTTCTCTCATTTTCGTTTATACCAACAGTGTTATTATCATTATTACTATCATTATCATTATTATCATCATTATTATTGTTGTTGTTATTATTATTATTATCATTATTATTATTATTATCATCATCATTATCATCATCATCATTACTATTATTATTATTATTATATTTATTATTATTATTATTATTATTGTTATTATTATTATTATTATTATTATCATCATCATCATCATCATTATTTCGCTTGTCAGAGGTTGTTAGGAGAGGCTTTTGTTTCTTCTTTTTGCTTCTTTTTGCTTGCCATGTAGTGAGTTCTTAAAGACCCTTGACAAGCAGAACAAATTCTCACATTTTTTTCTGAGAATATAAATAAAAACAACAATTAAAAAAAAAGTTATCGTAGCCCATAATCATTCCTGAACGAGGCTTCCAATTGTTATATCGCGGTATATATTGGACTTTCAGTTATTGATTTTGTTCATGCACGTATAAAGCGTGTACTAGTATTTAAGTACAGTGTATTCCTTGTGCATTAATTATACACTCCACGTGTCTTTTCTTGATGACATTACGTAATATCGTTCAGTCTGAGACGATACGAGATGGATACTTCTGTTTGATCAACGTAACTATATGTCAAGGTTCAGTTTATTAAAGTCGTGAGCGAGGTTTTGATGGTCTCCCCCGCATCAAGTTATGCTTAGAATTAATATATTTAAACTCTTCCTCCCTCTTCATATGGCAATAAACAGTAACGGGGGCAAGGGGCGCACGTGACCCTAATCAAATGGCAATCGAGAGAGAGAGAGATTGGGGGGGGGGAGAATATATAGAAAAAAGCGGAGGGGATGGGGAGCATGAAAAGGTTCCAAACGACATTCACAATTCACGATCGATCGAGTGTACGATCGGTACCACCCCCCCCCCCCCCTCCCCATTATGCTTGTGCCCCTCAGTGTCTTGATCGACGCTACGCCAGGGGTAGGAAATGCTCTCCATGGAGCGAAGATGATAATTATATAATGGAGGGGGGGGGGGGGGGGGGGGCTTCCAAGACTAAAGTAGTCAAACAGATGTCTTCATATCCTTTTTAACAACTGCAGACATTGATATAAACAAGCTGCTCCTACACGACCGTTGCCATGACAAACTCCGATGATTTTCGTGTCTGGGGCAAGGAGATGGTGGACTACATCTCTAGTTATATGGATGGTATCGAGGAACGCTCAGCCCTTGCCCAAGTAGCCCCGGGCTACCTACTGGATCAGATGCCCACCGATGCTCCACAAAGGCCCGATGATTGGAAAGATGTCTTAGCGGATGTGGAAAGGCTTATCATGCCAGGGGTAAGAAAATTAGTTACCGTTTTATAAACCCCTTGGTCACCCCCGAATTAAAAGGATTAAAGACAAAAATTGAAGATAATTATCCGAAATATGTTTTATGTTTGTAGTTTTCATATCCCTACTTACAAATATGGGGGGAAAAGTCATTCCGAGTAAATCCATAAACTGATCAGATGCTCTATAGGGAAGTGGAAGAATAAACTAATAATATGTTATCTTCATTCCCTCTCTCTGTCATGTCTGTATACTACAATATTATCAGTACTAAATAGATGGACAAGCCAAATTGTTGTCGATATTAATGAAAATCATATTTTTTATAATCATGTTTTTATATGATGATAGGTAACTTTACTGACTTAGTGAAGGAATCAGGCCTTGCAAATTTAGGATCACTTATAGGTATATTTTTTTATTTTGAAAATGTATTGAAAACTAAATTCAGAGGGATCGATTCGTTCGTGTTTGTATACAGAGTCGAAAAAGATAACCACCATTTCATCTTATCTTCCTTCATCTCTTGCGATTTCTTTCATTTTCTCTCTTTTTCCTTTCTTTCCATTTTCCGCCATTCGAGCTTGAGGGGGAGAGACATCCCCTTACATCTCGTAGCTACGCCACTAAAGTGGATGCGCATACTACCGGCAGACCGTTGGTCAAATTTTGTGTCCACAGCACTTTTTCGCGCTAATTTCCTGTCGGCTGATGTAATGAAATATTGTGGTCATAAACTTGAAGGCAATGTCAACGAAAAGGGAGATTGGACAAATATTTGATCAGGACAACAGCCGAAGAAAATAGTAATATTACCCCGCATGTCTCTCTCTCTTCACATGATGTCATGAAAATAAGATGGGAATATGGAATGATAATACTAATATTAAGATTGATATGAACTTTGATTAAAATACATAACTATTTAATAGTATATGATGTAAGTTAGTGTTTGATTTTGGGGGTGTTTTTTTTTTTTAGTGGTGGTAATGAAGCCCCTTGCTAATCATGACAACATGTTTTAGAATTGAAGATGAAAAGGTTGTGTATAAATAACTCTGTAAACCACATGTAAAGGCAATGATTTCATTGGAAGCAGGGCTCGACGGGGACTAAGATTCGAGAGGGGGATTTCGCAGCGACCGGCCCTTTTTCTGTTTGACCGGCCCTTTTAAACCAAAATATTGACCGGACTGTGGGGAAAAAACTCCCTAAACTCCCCAACGCCAGACCCATCCCCCGAACTTCTATATAATTTTATTTCGTGGGAAGAATCTTGATTTATGTGTAAACGAGCTAAACTTAAGGCCTATGCAAGATCGCTCAATATTTTGTGGAGTTTACTTTTCATTTCATTTAGTTGGTCATATTCTGCCTTTTTTGTCTTTTACTGCTCGCCTTTTTGTCATCTGTTTCTTTTTCTTCTTCTTTATTTAAACTTGTATTATTCCCCTTCTTGCATGTTTGAATTGCTAATTTCTTCTTCGTCTTTTCCACTCCGTCCCCGCCTCCATCCTCTTCATTTTTGTATTCATTTATATATTATTTTTTTTCATGAAAACTGCAAGGTTAATTTACACAAATTAGTTACTCTAGGATGGCAACTCAAAAATTCTAATTGCTGGAAATATGAACCAAAACATGCTTATCTAAACGGGGCTTCCTGCATAAAGATTTGAAATATTTGCATTTCAATTATTGGAATTAATACATACAACGAGAACAGCGGGTGACGCGTGTATACCAAGAGAAAAAGAATTTATGCAAGAGAAGTGTTTCAATTATACGTAATTGCTCCGGGATAAGTGATCCCCCATGCTCGTCAAAAAACAACCATGCTCCGCAGAAGACGATTACTAATAATTTGACCGAAACACGAGTCCATAATCCGTGCCATGATCGATAATTTGGCCTCCAGGGGGCTATTATTAGACGCGAGGTGTCGCTACTTAATTCAGCGCGCGCGAAGATTAGTGTCGTCTGCGTTCACACAAGGTATCGTACAAAATGGTGGAGAGGGGGGAGAAGAACAAAAAATGATGACAAAAGTAGAGCAGTTTTAACAGTAATTATATTTACAACAACAACAACAACAACACAATGATTAAAAAATAATAATAATAGTCATGATGATGATAATGAGAAGAAGATTAAGAAGAAGAATCATACTCGTGGGAGACACCGGAAGAAATCATATATCATGATATCGCCCAGTTATTGATAATGTGAGGAGGCTCTCGTAAACAAAACACTCCTCTTTATATGTCTCCAATTTGGAGAGAACCACTAATTGCAATGCACCCTGTTGATTATATTCGTCTCAATTAATGAGCCCATGATCACGGCAGCTGTTAGCATAATTAATTATCTCGTAAAAAAACAAACGGTGTACCTGATACGCAGAAATTCATGCTGCAGATGGGTGTAAATATTACATAACCCCAGTAAACATACAATATAGCCGTGGGCACAGGCGCAGGATGGTAATGTAATGATGAGAGGAGGGCGCCGAAGGGAATCGTTGGGTGGTGTGTGATCGCTTTTTGCAAGTATTGTACAATACTGTCCTCCGTATACCTCTGAAAATCTTCAAATGGATTAACACTCTTCTTAATTCATCTGTTATCTCGTCATCCTTTTATTATGCCCGGGTTTGTTTGTTTTTATATATATTCAAATTCATTTTCCTTTTTATCTTGTCTGTCTCTATTAATCTCCGACTTATTTCATCAGCGTTATTCTCTCTCCTCTTAATACAATCTCTCTCTCTCTCTCTCTCTCTAGCCCATGATTCCCCACTAAATTGAGATGCAGTTTCGATCGTAATTCTGTATTTGACATGTCTAACCTTGACTAATTATTCTCAATTTTGATTAACATTAAACACATGTTTGCAAAAAGTAGGATTTTCACCAGGAGACTTTGTGTCATCATACTTTAAGATATTCAATTTATGTATTGTTGTATTGTATTTATTTAACATTCCCTTCATACACATACATCAGAGATAAAATAACATTATAATTATGTACCAAACGATGGTGTACATACATCAGAAAAAGGTACATACAAGGGGGTTGGGGGTTGGGAGGGGGGGTTAAAGCATTATCACGAAAGTATTGTAAGTCATAATCATAACGGATGGTGGTCCAAAATAGCACATTAAATTATGGCTTATAGTCATACGTATTATTTCTAAAACTTGTAACCATCATGTTAAAAATTATCAAAGTCCATGCCGTACTCATCTTTCTAAATAATGTTCCTCTAATCATCTCCCTTGTTGCTAGGTAACGCACTGGAATCATCCCAACTTCCACGCATACTTTCCAACAGCAAACTCCTTCGCCGCTGTACTGGGTGACATGGTATCAGATGCTATCGCCTGTGTGGGCTTTTCGTGGGTGAGTACGCAGCACTGGTGATTTTTTTTTTTTTTTTTTTTTGGGGGGGGGGGGGGGCACACCTCGACTGTTCCCCCACCCGCAAGTGATTTTTAAAATCCATTTGGCATACCTTAAGTACACAAGAGAAATTGTGGTCCCTCTTTCAAATTTCAAATCAAAAGGCACCAGAAAATCTAAAACCTTTTCATTTCTTCTCTCCCTTTTTTTTGGGGTGGGGGGGGGGTTGCTTTTCAGATTTTTTCAGAATTGTACCTTTCCCCCTTAACATAAACTTTGATCCACCCTTTGCACGCGGTATGTTATCATATCATGAACTTCATTATTACGTTATAACACTTTTTGTTTAAAGATCACATTGCAAGAAAATTCCATCAAAATAAATATTGGCTTAATACTTATTATTGCATAGATGGCATAAATTATACAAGGTTATCCAAATTCAACGCTTGGAAACATTTGAATTAATGATTATTATCAATTATAAAACGGTAAAATGCAGCCCCCGATATAGCAGCTGAAGAGCTCCTTGAACGCTGCTGAGATGTGTGACGACACACGAAGGACCAGTCCCGTCTAAGCAGACGATGTCCCATAACATCTTACACATTTTTCAGTGCCTGTTTTGTCATCTCCTCTTCACTTATTTCTCTTACTTGACTAGCGTCAGTGTTAATGTTAGTCTGTTGCCTCACTCTTAACTTCGTGTATGGTATTATTTTGATGAAAAATGCAGCGTTAAAAAATAAAGGAATCAGTCACTTGTAAACAAAATAAGATGCCATTGTATTTTCAGCTGCTTGCACCGGGGCATGTTCGGCGTTTCAAGAGGGAACGAATACAATCTGTGATAGTATTCGGAGGGCTTTTCAATTTGAAAATGGGGTTTATTTCATTGATCATTGACCCTTCTCCTGTGTATTTACAATCAAACGGTTTTAGCTATCAGAATCAGTTTCACTTTCCCTTTTAGAATGGTGTGAAATAAGGTCATGTTAAATATACCAAACTCTTTATAATTTGATAAATAATTGCATTGCAATTACGTTCATTCATTATAGGACGTCGTCTGCTTAAGCAGGATCGATCCCTAGTGTGACGACATCAAAACATCGCTATATTTCTGGCGAATCCTCGGATATTCCAGATGCTTAGAAGAGCTTTTATTTATGTTGTTTTTATAATCATCAGATACGCAGTTGACATAAAACTTATACGATTGCCATCTGTAAGCTTCCCAGTTTCTAGTGATACATTAATTGCCATATTTGTGATTTTCTTGCAATGTGATCTTTAATGGCTCAAACATCTTAACTGTCATTCTGATTTGAAAATGATTTACAAAGAAACGACCCAAGGTTTTTCCAAATTTTGGTGTGACTATACACAAAATATTTTTTTAACTAGATGAATCTCCGACCACGCACGGTCTGAATTTATGCCTCCGCCATCATCAGATTGGCAATGTATGGCATACATGTACACTTTAAAAAGGATTGGTCCATCAAAATTACAAATCTTTTCACTTCAAAAGCACAGGAGACAGAAATTTTTTTTCATTTCATTTTCAAATAAAAAACTTAATTACCATTGATGACTTACAATCATCAAATACACCAAGGAAATAGATATTTTATAGCAAATAGACCACTGTCCCCTTGAAATTTCTAAAATAGGTAGGCCTAGACTCCATACATCAAGGACCATTTTTATGTATATAATGACCTCTATGACCTTTAAACTTTGACCTTGAGATCCCCTAAAATCTAATCAGTTCATCGTCCCTCACATATGCATACGTGGGCCAAGTTAGAGGTTGATCTGTCAAACAACTGAAGTTATTGCAAGAACGAACCATTTTTATGTACATAATGATGCCTCTGACCTTTGTCCTTGAGACCCTAAAATCTAATCAGTTCATCGTCCCTCCCATATATGCAAACATGGGCCAGGTTAGAAGCTGATCTGTCAAACAGTTCTTCAGTTATTGCGAGAACTAACCATTTTTATGTACATAATTGCCTCTGTGACCTTTGACCTTTGACCTTGAGACCCCAAAATCTAATCAGTTCATCGTCCCTCCAATAAGAATACATGGGCCAAGTTAGAAGTTGATCCGCCAAACGGTTTTGAAGTTATCGCGAGAACTAACCATTTTTATGTATATAATGACCTCTATGACCTTTGACCTTTTACCTTGAGACCCCAAAATCTAATCAGTTCATCGTCCCTCCCATATGCATACATGAGCCAAGTTACAAACTGATCCGTCAAACGGTTTTTAAGTTATCGCAAGAACGAAAAGGGGACGGACGGACGGACGGACGACGACCCGAAAAGATAATGCCTCCGGCACCACCTACGGTGGGCGGAGGCATAAAAACCCTAAATAAAATACATAAAAACCCTAAATAAAATACATTAAAAAATAAAGGATATATTAAAATAAGTACATGTAATTAAATGAACCTGTACATAAAGACCCCTTCCCTATAAAGACCACGTGCCTTGTGGCTCTCTCTCTCTCTCTCTCTCTGAGCGGTCTTTACTATATTCTTATTAGAAGTTCTTGGATGTTGGTGAATGGTGGACAATATCATGAATATGGAAAACATTTGTTTACTTGTTTTCTCTTTGTAAGATCGCCAGTCCAGCGTGTACGGAGCTTGAGATGGCTATGATGAACTGGTTAGGAAGGATGCTGAAGCTTCCTGCATCGTTCTTATTCAATGAAGAAAGCCAGGGAGGAGGTGTCATCCAGGTAAATCGTGAGAGGAAGAAGAGGAGGGTGCGCGAGGAAGGGAAGGAGATGGAGGCGATGATGGAGGAGCAAATGAGGAGAGGGATAAAAGATAATAAAGTAGAAGAAGAAACAGTAGAAGAAGAAGAAGAAGAAGAAGAAGAAGAAGAAGAAGAAGGAGGAGGAGGAGGAGGAGGGTGAGGGGGAGGAGGAGAAGAAAAAATGAGGAGAAGAAGAAGGAGGAGGAGGAGGAGAAGGAGAAGGAGGAGGAGAAGAAGAAGAAAAGGAAGAAGAAGAAGAAGGAAGAAGAAGAAGGAGGAGAAGGGGGAGGAGGAGAAGAAGAAGAAGGAAAAGAAGAAGAAGAAGAAGGAAGAAGAAGAAGAGGAGGAAGAAAAAGAAGAAGAAGAAGAAAAAGAAAAGGAAAAGAAAGAGAGAAAGAAAAAGAAAAAGAAAAAGAAAAAGAAAAAAAAAAAGAAAAAGAAAAAGAAAAAAAGAAAAAAGAAAAAGAAAAAGAAAAAAAGAAAAAGAAAAAGAAAAAGAAAAAGAAAAAGAAAAAGAAAAAGAAAAAGAAAAAGAAAAAGAAAATGAAAAAGAAGAACTTCAAGGAGAAGGAGAAGAAGAAGGAGGGGGAGGAGGAGGAGAAGAAGAAGAAGAAGAAGAAGAAGAAGATGATCATGAAGAAGGAGAAGGGGCAAAAGAAAAAAGTATGATGCGAAGAAAAAGGTAGAACGATTAATAAACGAAGGAGAAAAGTTTGGGGGAAAACAGAAATACAGGAACAAAAACAATAATTATAAAAGTTTGATTCACATTTGCTGAAAGATGAAATAAAATATATTGAAAGGAGAACGACAAATCACATAGGGGTGTAAAATGTAAAATGTAAAATGTAAAATAATACAACTGAGGCAATAAGAGTTGAAGCACTTATTTTCTGAACGTTTACACATAAATAAAATTGATATAGTCAACTTTTCATAGTTTTATTGCATTCTCTATCCAGGGTACGGCGAGTGAGGCAACTCTAGTCGCATTGCTGGCAGCTAAGATGAAGACAATAAGACAGAAGATTGAAGAGGACCCAAGTCTCGATCAGTATGACGTCATGTCAAAACTAGTCGTTTACACTTCAGATCAGGTACATTATTCACCAATAAGTAGGGTTTAGAGGGGTTGATAGGGGCAGGGGAAGATGCCCCCTTAAATGAATATAATAAGACAGAAAATAGAAGAGGACCCGAGTCTCGATCAGTATGACGCCATGTCAAAACTAGTCGTTTACACTTCAGTTCAGGTAAGTGTCCACTTTAATTATTTAGTATGGTTTAGGGGCGTCGTATATAGGAGGGGGGGGGGGGGGCATGGGAGGATGTCCCCGAACATGAAGACAATAAGACAGGTCTCAGAGGATCAAAGTCTCGATTAATGATTAATGTGTTTGTATACCTCTCTTATGGATCATGAATAGGTCGATAGATGGATAGAAACATTGTTTAGCCTGGTTTAGGGGCACTG
Organism: Heliocidaris erythrogramma; assembly: GCA_025617745.1. Classification (NCBI taxonomy): domain Eukaryota; kingdom Metazoa; phylum Echinodermata; class Echinoidea; order Camarodonta; family Echinometridae; genus Heliocidaris; species Heliocidaris erythrogramma. The sequence continues at coordinate 8,470,494 of CM046861.1, forward strand.
AAGGGGGAGGCTGTGAGGGGGGGGGGGGGGGTGCCCCCAAATATTCTCGAAGTTAACTTATATGGACAGTGTTCGATTCCGATTAATTTGTTTGAACCCCCATCAATTCCCTAATTCAATCATTTACATGGATCGACCCCTAATTTACTTTCTGCTGCCTGAGAGCCACAAGGGTGTTAACTCATCATCTCTGACTTCATTGATTCAATGCCCTTCTGGCTCTTACCCCCAACTATAACTATTCACAAATATACAGTTTATATAATAGTGAGGGTGCCTCGATCTCGTGTCAATCCCCCCGCCCTCTATTCATCTTTTTTCTATCATTCCGTTCACGATTTGGTACATTTACTGGTCAATGAAGTGAGAATTTCGTTTTTTTCAGTGTAATGTGATTATGCAGACATGCCAACTAGTACGAATTCCTCACCCAGTTTCGTTCCTATTACACTTGATAAGGGGGGGTACCAACATCTATGGATGTCTGGAATTAATTTGGAACACAACAGTACCATAATGCATCGCACCTGTCTCCTCGAACAACCTTTTGTTATCCACTCTGGGTTACAAGAACTGTTCTAAATTTTTGCCTGTGATACACAATGCCATACCCCTTATCAACCGTAAAAGGTAAGGAATACGATTTTAGGTTGGCAGCACTAATATATCATAATTACTCTCTCCTTTTCTTCTAATTTAAGAGTCATTCGTCAGTAGAACGAGCAGCGTTGATCGCTAGTCTTCGCATCAGACAGCTAGCTACCGATGAGAAACAATCTCTAAGAGGGGATGTACTCCAGAAAGCCATAGCAGAAGACAAAGCAAAAGGACGAATCCCTGTCTACGTAAGATATAAATCTGTTACCGCAGCGATGGTGAATCGGATATTGCCCGCGGAAGTGTATTTGATAAACACAACACAAAAAGTAATTTCCCCCTAAATCAAAATGGCATAACTTTTTAACGAAAAGGTTTCGAACAAAATAACTTGGTCAGCGTGTTCCTACACTTATTGACTAAGTTCTGTGTGAAAATGAAATTGATCCGTCGAGTCATGCATGAGTGAGCACACATTCAAGGCAAAATTGTCACTTTTCAAAAGTCACAAGAGCCATTTTGGGGGGTCATTTTGGCGAATTCTGTTTCTGGTTTTTGTTCAAGTGCTGTAGTTGTTTATCATCCATCGTTTGACTCCTTCGCACCTATCCTGACACTTTTCGTGTTTTTGCACGGTTTGGTGAGCACAATTTTAGTGGAAAGTAGCGATGTTCAACCCTCTTAACTTTGAAATGGCAACATCCATTCGGATTATTGAAAAAATGAACATCATTTATTGCTACCAAAATGAGTTGTCAATTGTGTAAACACAAGAGGTAATTTTCTGGCTGGTTGAGTGAGCACACTTTAAAATTAAGCAAGAAATGCTAAAATTCACTGTTAATAATATGGCATAAAATATGACTCCTGTGACTTTTGAAAAGTGACAATTTTCCCTTTAATGTGTGCTCACTCATGCATGACTTGACAGATCAATCTCATTTTCACACAGAAGTTAGTCAATAAGTGTAGGAACACTCCTGCCAAGTTATTTTGCTTAAAACCTTTTCGTTAAAATGTTACGCCATTTTGCTTTAGGGGGAACTTACTTTTTGTGTTGTGTTTATATACCGTAGAGTTGCGTTAAATAACATGCGTACACGTGAAAGAAAAGAATTGTTTAAAAAAAAAATTCTTTGAAATAACAAGGTGGACTTTAATTGACTTTAACCTTGCATAAATGTATTTTAGAGCCGACCAGCGCAGGTGATGGGTTAAAACATACAATGCATGGTATTAATGTAAAAAACAATTTCTCTACCCTTCTTAGTATCAAAAGTTTGTATATAGGCAAATTGTATTTTCTTCCTTTTTGATGTTACAACAGCTGTGTGCCACTCTTGGGACTACAACGTCATGTGCGTTCGACAATCTCAAGGAGCTTGGCCCAATATGTAAGTATGAACAGGGCGGATCCAGAGATATGGGGGCGCAGGCATAGGCATTGAATAATTTTGCTAGGGAGTGGGGGGGGGGGGGGGGGGGGGGGGGGGGGTGACGTCTCTTGCCCGAATACAAACTTTCTCGTTTCTTTTGTTCTGCGAGCAAACAAATATTTTGACACTTTTTTTATAGTGGACATGTTATTTTGTCATGAAAATATACTTTTACAAGATTTAGCATGTTACAACCAGACCACCCTCTGCCCGAATACGAAGCGACGGTTGCCTGAATATGAAATGACGATTACCTGAATAGTGGTCGTTTTTATCAATTCTGTTGGGGATGCAGCCCCTCGTACACCTATGGGCGCAGAGGCAAGATCAAACGCTATATAGCACGCTTGCATGATGTCTCCCAGAAAATTAATATAAACGTCGCCTCCTAGTTATTAAAAGCCAATGATTAGGCCCCATTTGTCAGTCGTGATATTTGCTTGCTCGACATGAAGCTTATTAAGAAAGGAGGGCTACCAGCGAAAATTTATTGTTATGAGTTGACATGTGTAAGTTCGGCTTTACGAAGAGATGGTAATGATTAACCAAAGTATTATAAAAGTACATGATTATACTTTGTAATGAGAGAAGAACTCAGTCTGATAATTATTGTCTATAGAGTTATATCAAGTTAATGATAAACATAGGAATCCTCCATTGATTTGGGTAAAATGTGTGTGTGTGTGTGTGCGTTTGTTTAGCATTATGTCCGAGGACATTTTCGGACAGAGAACAAAAAAAAAATCATGACAACAATGGTCCTCGGAAGCCGGACAATAGTCCTCGAACGTCGAACAATGAATTTATGCCTTATTCCGTCGACTGTCCGAGGACGAGTAACAATAGAGGAACAATAGTTGTCCTCGGAAGTAAAGCCATGTAAACGTGTGTGTGTGTGTGTGTGTGTGTGTGGGGGTCTGTGTGTGCGGGGGGTGTGTGTGTGCGTTTGTTTAGCATTATGTCCGAGGACATTTTCGGACAGAGAACAAAAAAAAAATCATGACAACAATGGTCCTCGGAAGGCGGACAATAGTCCTCGAACGTCGAACAATGAATTTATGCCTTATTCCGTCGACTGTCCGAGGACGAGTAACAATAGAGGAACAATAGTTGCCCTCGGAAGTAAAGCCATGTAAACCTGTGTGTGTGTGTGTGTGTGTGAGTGTTGCGTTTGTTTAGCATTATGTCCGAGGACATTTTCGGACAGAGAACAAAAAAAAAATCATGACAACAATGGTCCTCGGAAGGCGGACAATAGTCCTCGAACGTCGAACAATGAATTTATGCCTTATTCCGTCGACTGTCCGAGGACGAGTAACAATAGAGGAACAATAGTTGTCCTCGGAAGTAAAGCCATGTAAACGTGGTTGTGTGTGTGTGTGTGTGTGTGTAGGTGTGCTTTTACATATATGCAGTTGTGGGGTACAGAGAACAAAAGAGCACAATGATGGCCTTTATTGCGTCATGCTTGTGGGGTACAAAATACAATAGGAGAAGTGCTTGCGGGGTACAAAATACAATAGGAGAAAACAATAAAGTTCCCCACAAATCCATGTATGTGAATGTGTGTGTGTTAATTTGAGTAAGTGAGAAATGGGAATGCTTTGTATATGAAACTTTCTTTTTCATTTGTATTATTGATACTATGAAAGTTGTGTTAATAATGTTAATTCATATTGTTTATTATTTGTATATAATTGTAAATTCTTTATTTTGAAAAAGAGCGAACATAAAAGATCAACAAAAACAAAAAAAGTGTGTGTGCGCGTGTGTGAGGGTGTGTGTGTGTGTGTGGAGGGGAGGGGGGTGGGGTCAGGGTTTTTTTGTTTTGTTTTGTCTGGGCGTTCAAACGGGGCGGGAGGGGCATGATTTGCATTATATGCTGGCTACAGCCGATATATATGGCATAGTCGATTTTGTTTATGAAAATGAGGTTTGTCATCTAAAAATTATTTTTCACAAAGTTTTACAGTTTGTTTTGAAATCTGTTATCATAATGCAATGAAACATGGAATAGGAAATAGAGATTTTATAGTGGGACCAGGAGGAATATCAGATAAATTCATATACAAAATTCTATTTCTTTTATTTTTTCCTCTATCTCTAGGTAAAAAAGAGGGCTTGTGGTTTCATATTGATGCAGCGTATGCTGGTAGTGCGTTTATATGCCCAGAATACAGACATCTCTTGGACGGTATAGAGGCAAGTATAACGTCATCTTTGTCAAGATCCATCGTTAAATTATCCACTGTACAGGGGTAACGGTCCTGGGTGGCGAGTGGAAGGGGTGGGCAGCAGGGGACAGATGCCTCCATGGAAATTGACCGTGTATGGAGCGTACAGTTTCGAATAATACAGCCCCAAAATGACGGCTGGAAAGCTCTCTTCAGAGCCGCGAACATTATGGCTCTGTTCTTCCTAAAGGTCTTCTTCTTCTTCCTTCTTTCTTCCTTCTTCTTCTCCTCCTTCTTCTGCTCCTGCTCCTTCTTCTTCTTCTCCTCCTCCTCCTCCTTCTTCTTCTTCTAATGCTTCTTCTTCTGCTTCTTCCTTCTTTTATTCCCTCCAAATGTCGATATCATAATTAGGGCCTAATAATCATGCAAATCCCATGAACAGACGCAAACCATATTTCATTTATTGAGAACTCCTTTTATCATTTACCTCTTTTTCTTCAGCTGGCGGACTCGTTCAACTTTAACCCTCACAAGTTCCTTCGAGTAACCTTTGACTGCTCTGCTCTGTGGGTCACAGATAGGTCAGCGTTAGAGGGCGCATTTCATGTCAATCCAGCCTACCTCAAACATCATCACCAAGATACAGTCATTGATTACAGGGTAATGAAATTTAGTGTTTTCATCGTACAGGCTGATAACTCTTCTTTCCATGCCTTTATTGTACCCAAGGGTTCTCTCTCTCTCTCTCTCTCTCTCCCCCCCCCCTCCCCTCCCTCCTTCCAAATTTATTTCTCCCCTTCTCTCCATCTCTCTCTCCCTCTCTATCTTAATCTCTCTCTCCCTTCCTTTCATTCAACCCCCTCTTTCTCTATCGCTCCCACTTCCTCCTTTTCATCTCTTTCTTCCCCTCTCTCCTTCCAAATCTATATCTCCCCTTCTCTCCTCTCCATCTCCTAACTCATTCCTATATACTCTCTCTCTCTCTTTCTCTCAATCTCTCTGTCCTCTTCCCGTCCCTCCTTCCAACTTGATTTCTCCCCTTCTCCCTCTCCGCTTCCACTCCCTCCCTCTCTTTCTTCCTCTCTTCCTCCATCCCTCTCAAAATTGTTATCGTTCCCGAGAAGTCCATTATAACTTGTGATTATGAACAACAAAGACCTACAACTTTCTAATTCCCTCTCTCTCTTCAAAGAGGTGAAGCCATTGATGACGCATAATTATGTGAACGTCTTTGCGCTCTACCAATCACCAAAATAGAATAATTTTCTTCTAAATAAGTCAAATCTGCCAACAGAATACTCAAAAGCTTCATAATAATTAACGCTCACGTCATCATATTTTTTGAAATATGAATTCAGAATATCATTATTCATTGCAACAAAACATAAATATCCTTGATATAAATAGTATGCTAAAAGCGATGGGTGTAAGATTACACTGTCTGAAGAAGGGGTTCTTCATCCGCAAGCAATGCCATTGGTATTGCTTTCTACTAGAATTGGGTCATTTTGACTAACATGTTGTTTGGACATAATCTGCCAATCAAATCATAGTTAAAATAAGCAATTCAATTTCATTACTTTGTATAGATATATACGATAAAAATGGTCACTTTGATGACTTTATTTGGATTGACCAACACTTCTGAGAGAGAAAGAGAGAGAGAGAGTGTGCATGTGTATGATGCATCATATAATTTTTTTCGAAAACGACTACTACATATTCTCTAGACAGTGTAATTTTGTAGTTAAATGTTCGATGGTTTTGATCATCAAATCATATTTTGTTTTCATTCGGCCTCTCCTCATTCTTCCCATGGTTGTTCTATTTGCCCCCGATCTTCTCACATTTTCCCTCTCATCTTCCCATTTTCTACAGCATTGGCAAATCCCATTAGGTCGCCGGTTTAGATCATTGAAACTTTGGTTCGTCTTCAGATTGTTCGGAGTGGAGAAACTGCAAGAATACATCAGAAAGGTAGAATAATAATCCTAACATTGTAACTATGAATTTACTGCTCTTGTAATAGTAGTATATTATATGTTTTCGAAAATATTTGAGTAACTTTCTACTTACATTTCCTATCTTTGACCTTGTTGTTATACCATGGAAACATTTGGTACACCAATGACGCACTATAAAGTTATGTAATAATATACTTCATATAATCGTCATACAGTATATTGTTGTGTTATAGAAATTTACTTTAGATGACTTTTGTTGAACTCTTCATTATCGGTAAATGTTAATTTTGAGGCTATCCTGGGCAAATAAAACGATACTGCTTTCATTTATTATCTAAATTAATTTCTTCCATCGCATTTACTTCTAGCACGTGTCTCTTGCAAAGGAATTTGAAGCTCTCGTGGTTGATGACCAGCGTTTCGAGATCGTAGCCGAGGTTGTGCTAGGCCTGGTCTGCTTCAGACTCAAGGTAGAAAACGCAAATGTATGAACCATTTCTTGGGGGGGGGGGGGGGGGGGGGTAACTCGCTTTTTCTGCAGGTTCGTGTTTCTTTTTAGTATTATGGAAAATAAATATGTATTGAGCATAACACTCTTTGTAGAAACAGACCATTTTGAATTTAATAAACCTTTTCCCTCCTTTAATAAAATACTATTTAGTAATTGTTTACCGTCAAACTATTTTGTTTCAAAGAAGACTTTCGAAACTCTTCCATTCAATGATAATCATTAACTTCTGTTACATTTTTATGCCAATAAAACTCTATAGAGCACTATGAAACTGTCTATTATGTGTAGCAGCACTATATATATGAATTTATTGTATTGTGTTGTATTTTATTGTATTATCCCAACAGGGTTCAGACAACTTGAACAGAACCTTGTTAGATCGCATCAACGCCAACGGTAAGATACACATGGTCGGTTCCGTGCTAAAAGGTCGTTATATCCTGAGGATGGCAGTCTGTGGGTCAGAGACAGAATCAAGACACATGACACATGCTTGGGATGTCATCACAGAACTCACCACCAAACTCCTGGCGGAGGAGACTAATGAACATGCTGCAGACACGACCAAACTCCTGGTTGAGAAGACTAATGGATATGCCACAACAAAATAGAAAATAACTAATCAGATAATTTCAGGCTGCAGCAACAGATCTGGTTTGAACTCTCTTGAATAATTTTGAACTATTTTATTTTAAGGTAATGCATAGTGTTTGTAAAAGTCAAAGAGATTTTTAGAAATAGGTTTCTTTCATTTTAATTTTTTGGATACACTCCCTGAAAAGTTTGCATTTTCATGAAATCATATGTTGAAAGATGACTTCTTAGGATTTATCCATCACTGATAAATCGTGATAAATATCTTGTGTAATGTCTGATTTACTCAACTGTGAATATTCTAGGAACGAAATGGTTTCTGAACAGAGAACAGTTCTGTTACATTCACTATGATCACAAATAATTGAAAATACTGAAAGCAGACCTATATCTGAAATTCTGAAGAGAACCTCTGGCTTTTTATGTCCAATAACAGCTTCCAAGGCTGTTTGAAGGAAATTGGTTAATATTTTGTCTTAGACCATATCCATGTTGATGGCCAAGAAAAAATTTCACCAAGTTCGATGACCTTTACAAACGCTACATTTTACCTAAGAGAGTACATCGAACTTGTATCAAAGCATAGAATGATGAACTGTGGAGTATAGCATATACATATATATAGAGAGAGAGAGAGAGAGAGAGAGAGATACAATGAATGAATTCCAGAGAAGACATTGGTAATGCATTGAATTCCAACTTTTTTTAAAAATATATATACATACAGCCATACAACATAGTTTAAAGATAAAGTTAAGTTTTGATCATGCATGCTATTACAATCTGAAAGAAACTCTCTCAAAGCAACTGGGAAAGGTTGGTTATGTCTAGATAATAAGTGGTGTATACTACAAGGTTTTGGAATCATCTAAATAATAAGAAATCGTCCAAATCTCCCTGAAAAGCAAATGCACTGCACACAGAAATGGGTATATGGGACTACACACACATATGCCAAGAATATTTGGCCTGAAAATTTCAGCTATTTTTCGTCATATATCAAATATGAGGGCATTTGAAGAGCAATCCTTTTCAGGGAATATTTCTACCATGATGTTCTTCCAAACTGACATAAAAGGAATGAGAAAGCTCACAAATTAATTTTTTACCTTTCCCAGAAGTCAACTTTCTCTTTATTAAAGGCACAACTAGAATACATTAGTATGCTCCAAATCTACAATGATGAAAAAACTTTCATGATCTGGTGTCATTTGAAATTTTAATCATTATTAATCATTTATATTTCTATTTTTCTTCAATATATGACAGGCCTATATACAGTGAGTCCCAGAAAAATATTTGATTGCATGGCAGAAATTGTCAGCTGCTAAGTCAGAAAAGCTAAATGGCTTCTTACTCAACTATCAACTCACTTGGGCAGAAATCAAGCATGTATTTATTTTATCAGGGGACCGTTTCATCAAGCGTTTTGTCAGTGATTTTTACTGACAACTGTTATAAGCTACTGAAATCCTTGCATCTGATTGGCTGAGAGCAATTTGTCAGTACAAATCACTGACAAAAACGCTTGATGAAACGCTCCCCTGTTCTCTAGCGTACATCATTAATTTTTTCTGCATGAGCTGTCATGTAAACGAGATTTTATGAATGTTAATGTGATGTTTTCCTTTTTTTAAAATACGATTATGTTTACTACTCTAAAAACTCACTCAAATTTGCAATTTGTGTGTGCAAATGAAATTCTGGTACCACCACTTTCCACTGAGTGTTTTAATTCAATCATGTGTGAATTATGAATAATAAATGGTGCATCACATGAAAGAAGAGAAGCAGAGCTTTTCATACAAATTGCATACCTCATCAAGGATATTATTCATTATGATAGAAAATTTATGCCATGAAATCTGGCTTCGTTTTTTTTTCTGGGACACAGTGTATAGAGCAATCTTCTTTAAAAAAGGCACTCGTTTATTAATACACTGTAGTGAATTCACCATCAGGTAGCCCAAGCTTTGATATCTGACTGTTTTAAAATCTGCTACAACAAAGCATTTTTGCACAGTCCAGTCATCTAATTACAAGATTTCACTAGTGGCTAGTGGGTTGGTATTATCGTTCATCACATTTTTCTTCTCCATATACATGTATATGGCATTTGTTGTTCTTTTTATATGTAATTTATTGTCAGCTACCTTTAGCCAAATTACCTCTAGCACTACCTTTTACAGCTAAGGACATAATACATTGGAACCTCTTTATAACAAACTCCTTGGGACCATGGAAATTACCTCTTTATATCGAAATGTTATATCAGGGCTAAAAACAATATAATACAAAGAATTAGGACCAGCAAAATGACCTTATTATAATGAAAGTTTGTTATAACAATGTTCTTTATGAGGTTCCACTGTATCTAATTGGTACTTTGTTTAAATTATTACTTTTTACCTCGTCATGACATTAATTCATGAAATATTTATTGCACTTGTTGCTTACTGTGTATCATAGTACAGCGAAACTTCTGATTCTAGACAGACATGTCTGCTGCATCATAAGTAATGTATTCTTTTAGAAACAGTGCACAGATACGAATTTTCCTCACATACATGTAGAGATGAAGCACTCTCTGTAGACAAAATCAATGTTTTTACTCCTAGAAACTAACGTTTCAATGTTTTGGCAACCTTGATTATCATGATACAATAGACTGCTTCGGTAATGTATGCAAATTTTATGCATACTTTTCAAACAGAGGTTGTTCTCGACACCTGAAAACTTGCCGGACATAGCTACAAATAATGTATGCAAACTGGATTCCAAGCATTGAGGCTCATTTATAAAAAGCAGGTTCATGCAATAGCTCGTCACTAGGTGCTCAGAGAATATATGTGCATAAATTTGTATACATTACCGAAGCGGTCTATTGGAACGGCAGTACATGAAATGAGAACACATCTTCATTGAATAACAATGGGGGTGGGGGGGGGGGGGGCTACATTGCAAGAAATTACACAATTACGGGCAAATTTATTTTTGTTTTGTCCTTAAGGTATGTCGGTTTCAAAATGGGGGGGGGGTGGGGGCAGAAGGTAGTTGCACCTTCCCCACAGCATACATGTTTCTATGCTACTGAGTATGTCCACTTTGTGTGTCTTTGTTACAAACTAAACGTGTTTGTATTTCATCATCACATGCTTATTCCTGCCTTTCCGTGTTCGGACAAACAATCAATCCAATGACATTGTATAAAGCAAAAATACAAATTTTTCGTCTTGTACTCATCAGAGTAAAATGTAAGAATTAACATAGGGTTGAAATCAAACAAGATACTGTAAACAGAAATTAAAGGTAAGAAGCAAAGTGCAAGGGGAACAAAGTAACTGTTCATCCCTTTAATTCCTTTTTATATTGCTTAACTTGAGCTTTGTGTACATGTTTGCATTTTACCACTCTGACAAATGCACCACGACGCATATCTGATTTACAATTGTCTCTTTAAAAAATCAGATAGGATATACATGGTTTCAAAACTATGTTGTAGACTTTCACACACAGGAATATATTAAGAGTATTGAAGTCCTACTGATGCAGATCATTTGCCACTTTCCCTGACTTTATCAAGTTTCTGAAACAAAAAGAGTATGATATATTTGAAATAATAATATAATAATAATAATACATAACATTTATATTGCGCTTAATACAATATTTCTAAGCGCCGAGGTAGTATTATTACCCTGGCTTTAGCCCAGCTGCCCTATAAGGCGCTGAAAGCATTCAAGGAATACATTCCTACCAGATACCCATTTACTACACCTGGGTGGAGAGTGGCAAAATGTCTTGCCACAGTAATGAGACTGACATGTTTTGGGACAATTTTATAATGCTGGGAATACACTGCCAAAATTTGGCACATATAAATTATTGCACTATGACTAGTGAAGTTCAATGGAAGTTTACAATATCAACAGCTTGTGAAAGGTTTATCCAGCTGAGCAACGATGTAATACGTATTTTGGACAAGAGACAATTAATAACGGAGAATGTAATAGTTCTTTACTATACTAAGGAATTGAAGAAGTGTCCAAATAAAATTTGAATGCCTTGCATAAATGGTCTTTTGGGCTGGAAAACTTTTTAAATCAATATAAAATCTGGATAACTGAATTCTGCAAAGACCAGATGCACAATGTAGTAATGATTTGAAAAGCACTATGACTCATATATATCTTGCAAACACTTGCATTGTTGGAATTCAGTACTATATATGACAGAGCATGGTTACCTGAATACTTCTTGTTCATCAGAGCTGTATGTTTGTAATGCTTTCCATATTACCAACACTTCAAGGATCACATAATTTAAGGCACTTAAGAAACTGTAATGAAACAAGATCTGGCTATCAGAAGTTTCCTTTTTTATGTGTAATTTATACAAATTATGTGAGATTGTGATATGTACTTATGACCACTTTCCATAGATTGATTGTGAATAAAGAACGTGCAATGCACACACATACCTAAGTTATTCACCATTTCTGCAAATCTAATCTGTGTACTTGACGTTGATATACCAGCAGTCTCAATGCCAAACAAGGTCATCTACTGCAAGAAAAGGATGTCTGGAATGACATGAAACAGCTCCCCCCCTTTTTTTTTGGTAATCAAGGTGGCATAACTTCCTGGCCGAATCTCCCAAAAATGTCATACGCCTATATATTAACCCATTGACTACTGCATTCTGTCATTCCTATAGGCTTAGTGTAGGGACCACCCGGTTACCATTGACAAAGGGTTAAGTTCAAGGATGTCCGATGGAATCATTGTGTTATAATATCAACAACCATTTCAGTGGGTTGTTGGTGAACTTGGAGTTGCCCTGTGGGACAAAACTGGGGGAGAGGGAGAGGCAGGTTTCCACATCGACCAACACGTTTATCAGCATTTGACATGAAGCGTATGGAGACACAAATAAAGCACAATAACATCAAAAAAAAGCAAAAGAGCTGATCTATTGGGGCTCCAACATATGCTTTAGCCACAACTACTCAAGGCTTTACTTCCACAAAGATATAGAGTTAGGGTTAGAGTTGCCATTGGGGTCTAAGTTACGTTTAGGCTTAGGGATAGGATTGGTATAGTGTTTGATATTATGTGTGTGTGTAATGTGTAATTAGTGCAGGATATTGCCCGCGTAGCAATTATCACTGGAGCATATGTCTTACAACTGGGCCCCGTTTCATAAAACTTGTTATCAATAACAAGTTGCAGTAACTGTTATAAGCTACTGAAATCCTTGCATCTGATTGGCTGAGAGCAGATTTGTCATAGAAATGTGGCAGTTGTTATTGATAACATGTTTTATGAAATGGGGCCCTGATCTATATCAACAAATTGATAAAAAGCCAGTACTGAAGCATTTTCCAAGATCAACACCTCTTTTAAAAAAGTATCATTTTATACACCTCATATAAGATATGATGATTGTATACACCTCCTTTAATAGACACATGATGATTTTTATTTCAATTATGCATCAAAACTCTCCCATTCAGTTCACCACAGAGGAAATAATCATGCCATTAACCCCACACATCTGGGGAATACCTGTTACCTAGGAAAAACTCATTGCCTTCAATAAGCATCTTCACCTGGTTCAGTTGACTGTGAGGAGCAACATGATGGCTGACATCCATTCGAGACCAGCTTCTCTAAACACGTCATACAGGACATCTCTGGTATTTAGTAACTGCACCTGGGCTTTGGGCTCTGTAGTACATCAGCAAGAAGAAAATTGAAGATATAAGTAAAAATTACACAATTACCAACAAAAGAACAGCAAAAAGAGTATGGCTTCTTTCTTTGGAAAATAGCTAGATTTCTTTTCAGAACTATTCTGAAAGAATACCAGTTCTTCGAAGTTCTTTTCAGAACTGGTTCTCTTCCACAAAAAATTCAACAACTATCCTTTTTTAAGGACTAACCCGACATGGTGGTACCGTAAATCTTATACATTATCAACAGAGTTATGATAAAGCAATCATAAACTACAAAGCACATTATAATCACAGCACAGAAGCTCCTGAAATGGTTAAGGCAATAGTAATAGTAATTCCACATAACTGTAACTTCTTATAAAGTATGGCAGCTATTAAGACAAAATCAAGCATGGACAGTTATTCAATCAATGGCTACATGTATTTCATCGTTATCAAAACTTGTGGTACTTGTGGTAAGTAGTCTTACATTTCTTACACTTTGCTAATCAGGAAATCACTTACCGTATAATGCTTTTATCTCAGCCTCAGTAAGACAGAATGGTGAATGATCTGAAACATAGAACAAGAGAGAATATGAATACTTATCAACTTCTCTGTGATAGCTTTTTATCGAGTCTAAGATCAGCAGCAAATGTTATTTGATCTGTTTCTCATACGAAAAATTATTATTCAATTTCTTACGTGACTTAAAGCTAAATGAAGGAGAATTCACACTTGATATTGTAAGTTTTCTTTCTAATCTCTGTGCTCTATGCTCCCGGGCAGACAGCGAATGACTGGTGGCCTAAACTTGATGTTCCTTTCAGACACTTTAATTGGAAAACATGGGTTGAACATCAACGTAACTAGCAAATGCATCTTTTGATAGAAGTGGAAAATATTCAATAGGTTTTGTTCTAATTTCCCTTTTCGCTGCCAGAATCAGGTATCAGTATTTAGTCAAACTGGTCCGAGTATACATGTACGTTTGAAGTTTTTTAACAATACCAGGTAGCGTTTCAAGAAACTATCATAAGTTTAAGTTCGCCAACATCCTATAGAAACATGTGCAGTGCAATTTACACACGTTTCAATGGGATGTCTGCGAAACTGTACTTATGACGGTTTCTTAAACAATGTTCAAGTTACGCGCCATATATCGTATAATCTCTGTGGCTTTGAATACTATGGAAAACTATGAAAGGTTTGAATTTGAAAGGAACTCACTTTTCCACTTAAATTGTTCCTTATCATAGAGGTAAGATTCTAACAGTATCCTTCCTCCTTTCTCCAACAATGAACACATCAATTCAGAATATCTGAAGAGGAGTATTAAAGGAGAATTAAGCCCTGATTACAAATTTACTTATATTGGAAGGTGTAATATATTCCTACTTATTGGCCTAAATCATTTTCTAATAAGATATCAGAAAAGGGTATAAATAAAGATATTCCAACACCCGGTATCGTCTCCTACTCATTTACATGGGGGCTGCCATTTTCTTGCTGATTTGGAGTTGTACATGAACCATTGAGAAATGTTCCAGTCAGGAAGATATTTTGAATCCAAATCCTAAATTGATTTTCTTCATTACCTAAAATCCCATATGTGACGGAAAATATAAAGTGTGTGTTTACATGTATTATAAAAATTAAATCTTTATAATGATACTTTTAAATTGTCTGGTTTTGCTTTTCAAGTCCATTATCCGAAAGCAGGTGAATGCATAGTTTGCCGCTATAGATGCTCAGGGAAGAAGCATCCATAAAATTTGAATTAATTTGCTCCGTCCCATACGTCCAGTATCGAGAAAATAGATTTCTATTAAGCGAATATCGATTTTCAACAGAAATATATAAGGAAATCTTCAGTTTAAAAATAAATTGACATATCTATTCTATATTTTTAATCTCAAATGGGTTTTTAATTTTGAAAAAGGCAATTGAGCATTTGGATTAAGAAAATCTTCTTGTACACATAAACAAAATGGCAGCCCCCATGTGCTGCTAGCAGACGATACATATTGCTAGCAGATGGTAAATTTTGCTCAGAAAAAATTGATTTGTATCGATCTCGTATATTTTGACGCGAAGCCATATAGTCTAACAAGTAGGAATAAATAACACCTTTGAACACTATCGTCTTTATTTTTGAGCGTAATTCTCCTTTAACAGAAAATCCTATACATGTAAAATTAGGTACTGGTAATCAATATTAATCAATTAATTATTATCATTTTGTTGAATCTCAGTTTCGAGCCTGGTTTGAAACAGTGTTTCAGGCTTCAGAGGTCATCCATGGCTTCAAGCTTATCAAAGAAGATCAGCTAGGTATAAAAAGCAGAAATACTGAAGGGTCACAGCTAAGGTTTCTCGAAAGTGGCCTAAGTTAAGCCTGGCTTAGCAACTGAAGCCATTGATTTACGGGAGGCCATTCATCAACCCAGAAGTCCTCTATAAATTACCAAATCCTTGTGACCAATTGAAGAAAAAAATTTTTTTTGGCATGATTTGAGCATTAGAAATCAATTCAATACAGATAAGTTTTTGTATCTTGCATTCAGTCACACTATGAAGAGTACAGAATAAAAGAGGTGAACATTTGGCACTCCATAATTTGGTGGCCGAAATCTGTGCATTTAGGCGGCTTTCGAGAATACGGGCGATTGTGATGAGAGTATGATCAGTTAAGAGTGAGCATTTTTGTCCGTCCGTGACACAAATATATTTTATCATAAAATTAATTGAAACACTATCACTACCATGAAATCCATTGGAAGTTAGAAATTAGAAATTTGGTTCTTCAACTCCGTGCTAGAGTTCTTGGACCAAACTATTTAAAAGCAGGGGTGTTGTCAAAAAATGACGCTTTTAGCAAAATTTCCATGTGTGACGCACATTTTTCACATCTCTTACGAAATCTAAAGCTTGATTTGAAATTCAAAATGTCTGAAGGGAAGCCAATTTATCTGACTAACAGCTGCAAGTGAACGTATTAGACAAGATCATGTTGTTCTGATAATAATAGAAAGAGATTAATGAGAAGTCAACACCACAAGAAATGGAGCATTTTATTGATTCTCATTTCAATAGGTAACCATGACAACCAAATTTTATCATTTTTCAGTACTGGTACACCTAGTGATACACTCCACAGTAAATCATAAAGCAATCCATCACATCTAATCACTTATTTTTACAAGCCTACCAACTTGGAAAATTTTGAAATGTGCGTCTGTGATGCGAACTGATCACACTCATTTTAGTACAGGCAACAACGTTGTTGTTGTTGTTGTTGTTTTAAAATAGGCAAACTAGTCAATTTTGACTATTGTTGCCTTACTAAATTGCTCTTTTCACTTATACTTTGTTTGTTGATCCGTGGGTCTAACTTTAGTTTTTCAGACTATCCACCTTATATAATTACCCCCCCCCCCCCCCGCAACAACGTCCCTCTCAGAAAACTACCTGGGGGTAATTGCTTCAGGAGGTAGTTACATGTAGTTGTACAAGGAGAGTTGTTCAAGGGGGTAGGTATGCGTCCAGAGGTAGATGTCTGGTGAGGGTGGGGGCATCTTTTTGGGGGGAGGGGAGGGACAGCTGTCCTTAAATAAAATTAGCACACATTAGTGCTACATAGAATATAATGATGTTCTTACTTTATTCTATCACATGGACCGATGGCTACCATTGATCCTCTGTCCCAGACAGCATCAAATCCACCTAGAATACTCCTGAAACAAGAAAACAAACAAATATACATTGTATGCATGCATTAAGTTCTTTAAATGACAGAAATCTCTCCGAGGATACACAGCTAAAGTTATGCTGGGGCAGGGGGAGGGGGGAAGGAAGGAACTGTTGTCTCTTGCCCAAACATCAAACTTTCAAGCAAGTAATTTCATTCTTTCCAATAATGTCAAAAGGTATGGACTGAAGTGACTTGCATGCTTCTTTTATGATCATCATATGTATAAACTAAATAAAAATAATCACCATGGAAACAAATAATTGATGAGTAAACATTGGTAAATGAAAATGAACTCACCTGTTTAATTCAAAGAGATTACACTTGTAGATCTTAATCCTGCCATCCTCATTCTGTATGGAGATAAAAAAAATAAATGGTGTTAATTCGCTCTTTCATTGTTAAACTTTTAATTGTCTTCTTCACTTTTTACCTTCAAAGGTTTATGTATATTACTTAACAAAGTAGAACTAGATTATACATCAAGGAGATTCAAAGCAATTTTCTGCATTGTGTTTCTATGAAAAAATAATGTTTTACTTTGTCATCTTACTGCCAGAAGCGATTTTGCTAGAATCATTCTATTAAAAGATGTGAATCATGTGATTAGAACTTTATTACCATGTTCAGTAAAAATATGGTATGAAACATCAATGGGTCACATCAAAATCTTTAACTATTTTCAAATTCCAAAGGCCTATCCTAAATAGTATACAAATATATACTGATATAAAAGGGCCTAGTCGGAACTATGGTCCCCGAGGTGACATGAACCATGACTATTTTCATGAGGGATGCAGCCCCAAAGGAAAATGGTCGTCTTCACGTCACCCAAGGGTACCATAGTTAAACCAGAGACTTAAATGCAGGCAGTACATATTTGGTTCATATCCGTGACCCGTCATCTTGAACTAAAGCCTAAATCTACTGATCTTCTACTGATGATTATGTGCATCGTAAACAGTTTTGAATAAGGGAATAATTGGCGGGGATATTGCATATGTAATAATGACATCATCACGCGACGGTGCCTAAAACAATAGATGCACAAAAATTTATGTCGTCACAATGGGCATGCGCTTTTCATGTGTGATGTCATGCACCATATATAGTATCTGTGAATAGTACTACTATACACGGATTGTGACGTCAGATGTTACCTCCAATGGCAAATTGCTCATTTGCATGAGTCTAGTAGGAATTGTATTTTGTCACATGATGCACATTCTTTTCATGACGGATATAATAATTCATGGAACATAGGTAACTAATTTTCATTCATCCATTAATACCCAAACAGAAGGTCATTCAAATGTTATTCCTTTCTTAAAACAAGAAACTCTACCGCTATGATCTAAGATATGTATATTATTTATATAACATCTCATTTAACAAACATCAATGTACTTACCCGATAGAGTTTAGCATTCTGTATTGCTGGGACGTCAGTTACTGTGTATGTCATATTCTGCTCTTGAAAGAAGGATAACACAGCATGTTCAACACCCTCGACTCCAACTATCTCATGACCATGATCCCTTAACCTAGCATCAACAAAGTAGGGATAGACTAGAGAGAGCATGATGGGTTTAATAATAACAAATACATGCTTTGGTAAAATGCATATATCACCCATTTTCCCTACGCAATTTGGAAACCATCACTCAAGTTATCTAGTTGAAATAAAAAACTGCCTTAAGAAATTAATTCCTACTAGAAATGCTTACCTGTTAGAGAAAATAAAGCCATGGAAAACACAGGGTTTTTTTTAATGGACAAGTTTATCACCTTGCTGAATATTTCTAACCACACATCTCAAAAGTCAAGAGGACAAACAATTTTTCCTTATAAATACCTTGATATTCAACAAATCAATCTAAAATTTTTGACTTATACTGACAGACAAACAAAACAACTCTTATAATTCTATATTAAATATTTGGGAGGCCAATTTTGAACTCCCGTATTAAATAGAGAATATTAAAAAATCAGTCATTTCACAATAGCCCTCCAAACACTAGCTCACTACAAGGGGGGATGCAGGGGAAAAAAAATAGTGCAAATAAGAAAATACTGAATCATTAGTTATGACCATTTTCTTCTTCTTACCAAATCATATCAATCGATTTGCCACACAGTGGAACAAAGATCCTGCATCCTTCCTTGCCATTCGTTAGCTGATCTACATAGTTGGACAGCATCCTATACAAAGACATCAAGGACATGATCACAATCAATATCTAAGGATCACAATCAACTCCAAGCAGCAAAAAAAAAAAAATACACAGGAGCGGTGAGCGATTTAGCTCTGGAAAGCTCAAAAAGAGATCTGGGCCCCGTTTCATAAAACTTGTCATCAATGACAAGTTGCAATAACTGTTATAAGCTACTGAAATCCTTGCATCTGATTGGCTGAGAGCAAATTTGTCACTAAAAATCACTGACAAAACACTTTATGAAACCCCCCCCCCCCCTCCAAAAGTAAACTGAAATAGAGCTCTGGGTCCCGTTTCACAAAACTTGTTATCAGCAGCAACCGCCACATTTCTATGACAAATTTGCTTTCAGCCAATCAGATGCAAACATTTCAGTAGCTCATAACAGTTATTGCAACTTGTTACTGATAACAAGTTTTATGAAACAGAGCCCTGGTAAAAAACCAATGGAAGACATAAAAATCACTGTGATAAAATGGCACTTTAACAAAGTACCAAATACAAAAGTATTTTTAACACTGATTCCATGGATCAAAAAGCTAGAGACAAAATGCAGATTTATAGAGCTTATACATGTACATGTAGTTAACAAAATGCAATTACAACCACCTTCAATTTTAATTCATTGAGATCATTTTGTCATAAGGATAACTTAGACTGAGAAGAATGTTGCAATAAGCTTTGTATCTTTGTTCTAGCTGTACAGCTTCAATCATAGCAATCTTTTACTGGTAATTCATGCTGTAGTCAATATTCATTCATCTATTCCAGAATCTTTTTCAAATTGTTCATTAAACTTCATTACTATGATTCAAATTTGAACTGCTTTCATATCAATATCAATTATAATCAAAGACCAAATAAAAATAATTTCTTTCTCAAAACATTTTTTCAAAGAGTACTAGCCACTCCATCGGCCATTGATGACATATTGCCAAAATGCACACATTACTTTTTGACATCAAAAGTAAGGCTTTGAATTGTTTTTCTGATTTAGGCCCACATATCTTGCAAGTGGCTTAAAGTTAAACCTGGCTTAACTTTATACTGTAGTCTGCTAATTAAAGAAAATGAATCAAATGAGAAATTAATTTCACAGAGAAAATGTTTTGTAGTTTCATTTACATGTAGTGACAGAATCATGGTGATTTGTATAAAATGAAGAGGTTGTGATTTAAAGGAGAATGAAACCCTGGGGAAAATCCATTTTAATAAAAAGAGAGGATAGAGAGAAGTAATTTTAAAAACATGTTTTCTACGCAAAATGTCATATTTTCTCCATTATCTCTAAAAATGATGTTTGTCTTTTTGTGAACTCAACATATGTTGTGTCAAATACATTTTTCCATGATATATCTTGAGCTGATAAGGAGACAAGCTGCACATTGACAGATAATAGGGAAAATATGAAATTTTGTGTACAAAACATATGGAGAGTTGTCCTACAAAACCTGTCATTTTGAAGCAACATTGCCAATTTGAGGATCGCCATAGAAAGTAAATTGAGACTTTTCAAACCTTCATAACTTTCTCATTTCTTAACCGATTTTGATGGAACTTTTTAAAAATTGCTTCTCTCTATCCTCTCTTTTCATTAAAAATGATTTTCCCCAGGGTTTCATTTTAATAATCTTCAGATAGTTAGACCAACCCTATGCACTTGAGTGGGGTGTTAACATGACCGAAAGTAAGGTGCCTTTCAACAATAGGGCTTGAGATTTTACTCACTCATGAACATTTCCTTTGTGAAAACCAATATGTCCTTGATCCCATCTCCTCTGCCATGCTTCTAAATCTTCACCAGTATCCATGCTGGAATTACCTGAATATAAATTAATGAACCATATTTAGCTCGAATATTATAAAAATTCATAAATGTTGAAGATGTAGTAGATGAAGATTGAAAGAGAAATTGAAAGAGAAGGATATTAGGGCCTAGATTAGTTATTAGTATTTATTTTGTCTTTGGCTAATTTTTATGAAACATACAATACCTGAAAGACATTGGTGGATCCATTTTGGTATAGATTCTACATTAATGCAGAATGAATTAATTACACATTTTTAATTACAAACAAAAAAATGTACCTCCTAATGGCTGGCCGGCCCGCCCCGCCCCCTTCTCTTCGCTCTCTCTCTCTCCCTTTCTTCTCCTCTTTTTCCTTCTCCTCCTCTTTCTCCATCTCCTCCTCCCCCTCCTTCTTCTTCCTCTTCCTCCTTCTCCTCCTCTTCTTTGACCTTTGATCTTCTTCTTTCCATATTTTAAATGGTGGCTGTGTTTCTTCTCCAATTCCGAATAAGTTGACCCTTCATCATGTTGACCACTACCATCAGGCATCACCTCAAAGCCAAAGGCTCAATAAAGTTAATAACGCCCCACATGCATGACATGGGCATTGCTAATCTACGAGACCACGAGTGTCCATGGAAGAACTCTGAAGAAATAGCCAATTAGCTAGTCCTAGCAAAGCGGGCTTGATGTTTTATTGAAACATCAAACCCGTGTGGATTAGCTAGTGGTACCAGTGAGTAGCACAGCCGCTGTCAGAGATGCACTGGAGCGGATGACCTAGCCCTGCAGCCGAGCGCGAGCTACTCCCAGCCGGCCCCCTTTTCGTAGACATATGATATACACTGTTAGTACTACCGGTATGTATGTGTACAAAGTTATCTGGGATATTTTGTATACAATCAATATCGTACAAAAATCGAAGCCTAGACCTAAGTCTAAGATCGAAAGGAATCATGGAAGATAGTTACCGCAATTATGGTGATGCAGGAGATATAAAGTCTGGTCCTCATCAAAAGACTCCTCGATCCTAAAAGGAAAGTCGCGCTCCGAATCTTAGACTTAGATCCGTGGCGCGTGATACGGTTGCGCCAGCGCCAATAGCAAAAAATATAGGGTACGGTACACGTACGTCTGGGCATCGTTTCATTAAACCGTACAAGTTCGCCGACATCCCATTGAAACGCATGGGATGTCGGCGAACTTGTACTTACATGTATGATCTATGACCGTTTGATGAATTGAAGCGATGCCCTGAAGTCGACCTGTGGCGCGCACGCGTACACGTAAATCTAGGGACTTCCCCCCTTTTTCATGCCATGACACCATCATCATCATTATTATCATCAGCATCAGCGCTGCATCAGCGTCACCATTCAAACAATATATTTTTTAAAAGCCATAGAAACATACACCGGTGAAAGTCTAGTCAGAAAGATACTACTTATGATTACAGTGATCATAATTCTAAGAACTGTTGTGTTTTCTTGTCTGATTTTTCCAAAAAAGACTTTATTCACTTGTGTGGCTTTTTTTTTTGATCCCCTCAATCTGGCTTCCACTCATGCAGGGGAGCTTTGTATGACGATTGATCTGATCTGACCTTTCTAATTCAAAAATTCCCTCTCTAAACACAGATTGTTTTGTATAATAATCAAATATGAACTGGGGGGGGGGGGAATGAATTAAAAAAAAACAATAACAAATATAATATTGCATACTAGTAGTTTCCTTTTTCGGCCAGGTATTGATTTTAATTAAACAATTATTGAATACAGAAAATTTATCACTTTCACTTTCACTTTCAATTCCTCTCCAAACTCTGTCTTTCTTGACTCCCCCCCCCCCCCCTTCATACTAGCCCCCTCTCTCTCTCTCTCTCTCTCTCTCTCGCTTTCTTTCGCTTTCACCCTGTACATATGTGAAACTGATTTTTTTTTTAAACTGCTGACATCTTCTAAACACAAAAAAACAAAATAAAAGGGCTAGAGGGTTTTCATTAATTACAATCACACTTTTGCTCATAAATGAACAGAATATATACACTGAGTTTTCCATCGGATTATGAATCGACAATTTATTTTTTTGACTTTATCTAGAAATTATTGTGATCATCAACCTTTTCAGTTACATTCTATGATAACAAATCTTAAGCAACAAGTTTACACTTTGGTATTAAAATGAGTTACTTTTTGACAAGTGCATAAACAATGGACGGCTCATAATTATGATATATCGGTAGGAATGGTTATTCAATCAAATCACTGTAAAACCTTAATACACTATGGTACAGATTTTAAAGGCATCTTAAGTCATCAACGTGCATACTACGTGCATGCCTAAAAAAGACAGGTTATCAAATATGAAAACAGATGACAATGTGTTTTCTGGCCATTCTGTTTCAACTTTCCACAGCAGATCAGAATTTGGCCTTTCATTGAAATACCCTAAACAATTGCCAATTTAACACTTTTCTTGGTATATTTCCACCAAGCAAACTATCCATGACTATAAAAGAGCAGCTACATGTATGACATTTGTGTAGCAACGAATGATAACCAGTATGCATTATCACAAGACATTGGACAATAGCAATTTAATATTCTATAGCAGCTTTGTATAACAGAGACAAACTATATTGGAACTAATCAATCCAATTCCAAATTTTCAGAAATATTGACTTTCAGGAAGGTGAAACAAGTAATCAGGATTAGGATGTTTCTGAAATAAAAATATGGCAAAGAGAATTATGGAGGGTGAAGGAAAAGGTGACAAGAGACAAAGTTTAAAAAATAAAAAAAAACCAGGGATGAAAGTATACATGCACAGTATGAAGTAAGAGTAATGAATATATTAGAAGTCATAGTTAAGATTAGGAAAAGAGATACTTGATGGTAAATATTGAATAATGCAGCATTGAATAACAGACATTTTTATATATCTAGTAAGTATTCTTACAAGTTACATGAAAATTGCATGGCTCAAGAATTTACGATGTTTTTTAGTCAATATTGTCTATGACTTCAGAAAAACTTTCAACTCTCTAATGAAGAAGAGATACATCAATAAAATAAAATTGTGATATAGTTCCCTTAATCACAGATCTACATAGTACCTGATAATAATGTGAGCTCATGTCATTTACACAAAGGGTGTAACCAATAACTCTACATCTTCTTAAGATAGTAGGTTTAGACTCAATAGTATAGTTGCAATTTGGAAGGAAAATGGGTCTTTGGTGTAAAAATCATCAAAAAGCAAGGAAACATGAATTTTTCATCCTATTGTGGAAACAAACATGGCAAAAAAATTACTGTATACACCATATATTTTGCTGGGGTTTTGTTTTCGTGAATTTTCCCGAATCGCGAGTGGGTCGTGGAATTAACAACACGCTAAAATATTGCCAACATAAATAGTCAGTTGAATTTGTTGTCCCCTGGTCAGAAATTCACCATTTCGCTTTGCAACAGTACATCATTGCCGTTCGTAGATCTGAGAATTTCATGATCGCGAATTCAACCACTCTGGCTAGTCCTATTCACAAAAAATTATGGCCGCGAAATTAACAGCATATACAGTACATCGTTACTACATGCAAGTTTGTGAATGGTATGTGATACACAATGTAACAATATTCTTAAGCAAATACCTACTGTGCTATCAAACAAAACAACTAGTATAGGTAGTGATATTTGATTCCTTAGACTGTTTGTAAGAAAATACTAATCACCTTCAACATTAACCCGTTGACTACTGAATTCTGTCATTCCCATAGGCTTAATACAGGGATCACTGATTTCCAGTATGCAGTGGGTTAATGCACTGTCAGATAACATATCTGAATACAAGAAGTTCCAGAGCATGTAAAATATCAACAGATTGGGAAAGGTACTACAATACTGAACACATTCTATGAGACAAGTTATTCTCGATAAATTCATGCACCAAAATACAAAGGGAAGACTAAGCTTGAAAGATAGTAATAAATCAAGGTGTTTGGTATCAACAAGGCACCATAGATAAAATATCCTTTGTGCCAGTGGAGGATTTACATAGGGGGAAAATATAATATAAATGTTGAGTACCTAAGCAGTACAATGATCTAAACATATAATACCTCAGTCCCACTGCCAAACCGACTTCAAAAGTCCTTTGGCAAGAAATTAATCTACATTTGCCACTCTCCACCCAGGTGTAAATGGGACCTGATATGCTTGAGCACTAGTTACTTTGGCGGCTCGGCTATAACCAGGGTAATAATGTCTAAGCGCCATGAACATCAAATTGTGATGGATACGAGCGCTATATAAATGACCATTATTATTATTATTATTATTAAACTGATGCAAAACTGACTGATTCTTGGCCATTTGGCCAATTTACTTTTTTTGTTTGGTCAGTTGTCGGTCTGGTGTTGGTCAGGGGAGCGTTTCATCAAGCGTTTAGTAAGTTATTTTAACCGACAACTGTTATAAGCTACTGAAATCCTTGCGTCTAATTGGCTGAGAGCAAATTTGTCAGTAAAAATCACTGACAAAACACTTGATGAAACGCTTCCCTGGTCAGTGTTACCAGGGTATAAATGAAATCAACCACTGTCACTTTGTTTCAAAACCTCTCCATTTCTACTAAGGCAAGAGAATTGGGAGAACTACTTTTAAAATATTCTAAAAGTTACCGTAAATCAGGGATTTAAGAAAAAAAAATTGATAACTTAGGATCTAGGAAGTAAGTTTTCCCAACTCATGTGAACTCAAACCAAGTCTTTGATAAAATTGAATGAGGAGATTTCACAACTAATCTCAAATCAAAGGGGGAAAATATGTTGCATGATTCCTAAAATGTAATCGTATTTTCTTCATACAATACGAAAGCGTAATGCACAAGTAAAAACATGTAAAATAAATAAATTCATTATTGTATATCATGAGATATATATGTACATATTTACATTTTCATGTACATACTACAATGTATATATACACAGAAAAAGAAAAGAAGAAAGAATAGTTTCATGGATTTGAGGATACTGCTCCTGATGTAGCTGCTATCTCAGCTCTCTTGATCTCTGTTGTAATCTGAGTTAGGTCCATAATAAACATCTGGATCTGTAAGAGGAGGTAACAATGAAAGAAATTATTTCATTTTTTAACATCTGATTTTGCAAAATCATTATCATTTTTATCTGTGCTTTTTTTGTTTGCCAAATGAAATAATAAAAATGATATCAAAACTGTGACCAGTCAAACAACTGCCCATCCACTCTACTCTACAAGTAGATTTTTTCAAAAACAGATATCACAGTCATTTTCGCGCGTTGTATTTGCAATAATTAGCAAAGGCCTCCTACAATAAATGTTTGGGAGTACGAGTGCATTGCCAGCTTATTTTCTCGTATCATTAATTCATGACCTTAATGCAACGATTTGCTAACTTTGCAAAAATAAAATCCTTGCACTGAAAAATAATGGCTTATCCATTTTGTCACTGGTAGAGAGAGAGAGAGAAAAATTTTTACCTTTGTAAGCTGTTCTAATGTGTTCTCTGTCCCTAACGATGTTTTGGCATGCCTGTTGACTAGCTGGAACAGATTGTGGGTTGCCCTGAGGAAAAAAAAACAAATATGAAGAATATTAGATGATAGTTCTGATTATACAAAATTTCCCTTTTATGCCATGTAATGAAAGCCAATAAAGAGCTTTAATCAACCTTTATCAATCATGTGAACCTGTAGATAAAGCATTTGCATTTAATTTTAAGCTAATGTTTTCGCGTACAGATATTTTCGCGAATGAGCGACTCCAATACATATTCGCGCATTGTTGCTTTCGAGAATGGCCGACCCAGGCCCAGGCATGCGATCTGTCTATCTAGCGATAAACAATACACACAGGCACTGCCACTCTAGTCAGTCACACAGCGCTGCATGCGAACTGTACTTCACACTGCTACCATACATGTACCAGTACGAGTAAATCATACACACACACATGCTGTAGCGAAGGGATACACACTTATGCTTCACGCAACACAGTCCATAAAGGAGATTTCCCCAGTCCATGTTGATGTGGCATTATATTCGCGTGGTGTTAAATTCGGGATCGGCAGGTTACTCGCAAATTTCGCGAAATTAAGCTTAACAGTATGGTTGCCTCTAAAGAAGCAGGTCCAATAAATCATTCCTTGATAAAGTACAGGGGCCGTATTCTGAAAACTATGTTAACTTTTATGTTAGTAAAACGATGTTAATTGTCATAACAAATCAAAATCAGGACATGTCAATAATGGTTAATGATTGCGCAAAGATGGCTGCGCCAGCGTAAAGTTAACAGAGACATCTACGCAAGCACCAATGATCAGTGTTTATTGCGCGCAATTTCAATTTGTTATGACAGTTAACATAGTTTTCCTTAACATAAAAGATTAACATAGTTTTCAGAATACCGCCCCAGGAGAATGCGCATCAACTTTGATCACTCTGACCAACTATGGTGTTTGAAACCTTCGTATATAAAGCACACTTACATCTTTATTCTTCCGAGGAGGAGCGTTTTCTTGGCAGCTGTGTTTTTTATGTGGGTCCAGACTGATTCCCTGTGAAGATAGATAATAAGGGTACACAAATAAATTATATGGTTACATACCTACAAACCTTCCACAGCATGGAGAAGAAATACCTCACAGCAAAATGAGGAATACAGTGTATTTTGTATGTTTTTTTTTTACATTTTCAGAAAAAAAAGAGGAATTTTTTTACTTTTTCAGAAAAAAAAGAGGAATCTAAGCTTGATAACATTAGTGTAATGGTCGACAGAAAGATTTTGTGAGGACACCCGTATAATTCTAGCTAACAAGCTAACAGCACGTCATTACCAAACTTGGTGGCAATAAGCCGAGCATGCCATTATCTCAGGAAGCCAATCAGATCGAGCCCATTATTTCCTGCGCTCTTTGTGCCTTTAGTCTCCCTTTCTATTGTCCGATTTTGGCTTTTCTGTTCATTCTTGCAGTTTGCAAGACGGAAAGCTTCATTATGTCTCCCTTCAACGCAACTTTTTATGTTCTAGAGTAGCAAATCATCTCTTTAAAACCATTCTGCTTACAAGAGCACTACCAAAACCCTTACCATTTGACTGCTTCACTCTGGGCCTTGTCTAACTGTGTTTGTAATGTCGCTAGTTCATTGTTGTAATGTAGAATTTCGTTGTTCTTCTCCTCTGTGAACTTCCCAAGTCTCGTCTTCTCTTTCTCCACTGCGTCCTGGGTGCGGTTAGCTTTCTCTACAAGATCCTGCAAGAGTTAATGCAAATGTCAATTGTAGCCTTAAAAACCTGCCTTAGCAACAGCCTGCATAGAAAGACCACCTGTCTATAAAGACCACAATTTTTTGTTTCCCCTTCAATAGTGTTTCTCATTAAAACATGTATTAAAGGAACCTGTACACAGGTTTCACTGTAATATCTAGGCCATAAAAGATTTCCCATCCAGTACGAATCTTTCTCATGCAGGACAAATAGAGAAAATAAAAAATGAAGGGGGAGGGGAGAAAAGAGAAAAAGAGAGAAAAAGAGAGAAAAAAGGAGAGATGAGAGAAAAGATGACAGGACCCACTCCCACACCCTCCCCGAATCAGTGCCTTGTTAATTCTCATTTCATGCCATGAGAAAGACCAGTGCCCCGCCCCTCCCCCCCCCCCCCCCCCCCCCCCCCATCCTCCTATGCCAATGCCTCCTTGTGATGCCATACCCCTTCAATTGATGGACAGATGCTTTGCCACTACATGTATTTTTCATTATCAATAATGTACATTCCTCTTTCTTTTAACAGTAAATAAAGACTGATGTAAAAATGGTAATGCACTGAAAACAATCTAAGCCATGACTCTCACCAGCATCCAAATTGGCAACTAATACGAGGATAGAAGAAGTTTGGTGAAGCAAATCACCTGAAGAGGACACTACCCAAAACTATAGCTTCTTACCCTGTGTGTTGCAACTAAAGTCTCATGTCTGGCGATGACCTCCCTGATCTCATGAAACTCCTCCGCAGATTCCAGCGTTCTTTCCAGGAACCGATGAAAGAGTTTGTGCTTGTTGAGACGTTGCAAGAGTCTGTCCTTCTGACCCTGGAGATCACCCTTCTCGTCCATTAACCTGTGGAGTGAAATCAATCAATATATATATATATATTTCATCCTACAGACAAGCCTTATCCTGTCAGAAGGCACATGTGTGTCTCACACAGCATATGAAAATAATGTCAGTGGCAAGTGCATGGCTATCCTGCGACTCTATGTCACCTCAAGTGATCTTCAAAGTATTACCAATTGTGGCCCTTTAATACGGCAAAGCTTTACATAATAGCATGACACCTCCATTACCAACATATGACTCAAACATGGATGAACCTAATTCTTTGCACAAGGAATCTTTTCTACAGATATCTCTTGGCTCCTACATGTATGTGACATCTTAGAATAATAACTTGAACATAGGGCTATAGCAAATCAATTTGACTCTCAATCAAAAGGTTGAAAAACCTTTGAAACTCTGCCTGGTGTGTAAGTCCTTATACAAGGTAGTTTATCAAGTTGTCGCTCTCCACCCAGGTGTTAAATGGGTACCTGGCAGGATTTATTCCTTGAGATGTACTGTGTGCTGCTAATGGCAGCCTGAGCTAAAGTTAGGGTAATAATTATCATCTGAAAAACCTTTTGGAAGCTCATAAGGCTGGCATAGCATAAGTGATATGCACCATACAAAAATGGTTTATTATTGAGGCACTACACAGAATTATTCTAGTAACAATGAGTCTGAATTCTGATAGTTTTTTAGTACAGAAATAAAC
This sequence comes from Heliocidaris erythrogramma, assembly GCA_025617745.1. NCBI lineage: Eukaryota > Metazoa > Echinodermata > Echinoidea > Camarodonta > Echinometridae > Heliocidaris > Heliocidaris erythrogramma. Next base: position 8,500,092 of record CM046861.1, read on the forward strand.
AATAAATGACAGTTTTAAAACCTTGTTTACCTTGAAATTTCCTTCTCTTTAGTCCTCTTCAAGTCCCTTTCATCATGTGCCTTCTTCACTGCCCTTCCTCGCTTAGAATCATTTTCCTGCGATCAAAATACACAATAATCAACATGGTGATAGGCTGGATTTAACCAAAAGCAAAACCATGCATGCAGATTATTTAGAATAAAGCCTTAAAAATCATACCTTTTGGCAATTTGTTTTGTTTTTTGGTAAAAATGATGAATAAAAAACCTCAGAACTCTAGACTGTGAACAAAACCAATTGTCAGTCACTTTATCTTGTTTAGTACCTAAAAGATGTCAACATAAATGTACTGTTAATTAGCAAAGTTATTTCCTTTAATTCTACAGATATCTCTAATGAGCAATATCTATGACAGGAAAATTTTGTGAAAGTTCACAAATTTTTTTTCAAATATCTCAAGTTTGTGTTACCTCTCTATATGGTTGCACTTTTCAAATTGTCCAGCGAGAAGTTGGACAAGAAAGAACAATTATTGGGGAAAAAGCTCGGTTTTTGTAGAGATGGTTATTACTGTATGTTGAAGTGTACATGCCGACAAACCAATGTCTTGCACAGAACAGTTAAATTAATGCACAGGGCCCTGTAAAACAAAAGTTTGCAATCAATAGCAAATTTGAAAGAACCATTCTGATTGGTCCAAGGTCAGCTTTTTGAACGATATGTGCATGTAACAATGATCTTGATTGGCTATTGCAATCACGGGGCTCAGATGTAACTTACTTTTAAGAACTTGTCGAATTTGAGTAGCGATTCTTTGAGTTGATATTCCTTTCTTTCCAGTTCCTCCCTTCTCTGTTGCAAACTCTCCATTTTCATTTGAAATTCCTGATGGGAAAAACAAAACAAAGACGAGACTTCAATATATATTGATTGAATGAACATAACATCCTAATATTCACAGATATATCTACTGCGTCTTTCAGCTCCTCCACAAACTGCTTTAAATACAATATAAAATACAGTTTGCCAACAACATTCACCATTATTAAGAGTCTTTTAAAGTAAACAGCAAATACACTCAAAACTGCTTTTGACCACCTGTCTATAAAGACCATATTTTTCATCTCCTTTGACAAATGTTTCTCCCTGTAACATATATATAAAAGGAATTTCTACCTCAAGACCGTCTGCATGTACAGAATTTTTTCATCTCTCTTTATGGTCTTTGTGTACAGGTTTTACTGTAGTATAGGGTAAGAATAAATGAATGAATGCTGTGAATGTAATAAATCAAACAAAACACCTTGGGTGGTATTCTGAAAACTATGTTATCTTTTATGTTAATGTTAATTGTCATAATAAACTGCAATTACTCGCAATAAACACTAATCATTGGTGCTTGCGCAGATGTCTCTGTTAACTTTACGCGAGCACAGTCATCGTTGCGCAACCATTGACCAATGACTTGTCCTGATTTTGTTTTCAGAATACGGCCCCTGGTCTCCGGGTAGGTACATGTACATGTATGTGTTACACACCCCACCCCACGCATTACCCCTGGGCCCAGTTTCACAAAACTTGTTATCAGTAGCAAGATACAATGATTGTTAGAAGCTACACCGATCTGATTGGCTATGAGCAGATTTGTCATAGATCTGTGGCAGCTGTTATTGATATATAGCAAGTTTTCCAAATGAGCCCCCTGCTCCAATAACAAACTAGTGAAGACATACCTCTTTCTGTGCTGCCAATGCCTGTTCAACCTCGGACATTTCTCTCCTCTTCTCAAGAAGCCTAGTAGCAGGAGTAAGATGGTCATCCTCCCGCTCTGGCATCTTCCTGTCATGTACAAATGAATAAATATGTCTGAGGGTCCATAGGGTAAGTATGGGCGGTATTCTGAAAACTGTTTTATCTATAATATTGTTGTACCTCCACAGTAAAGATAAAATTGGCATTCTGAAAATCGTTGTAACTTTTGTTGTATCTTTGTTCAATCTGCGCATGATCCTAATTTAGATATGCGCGCTGAAGATAATATCATGAGATAAGTGGTATTCTGAAAATTATTTTATCTCTTCTTGTATTTTATCTTCCATGGTAATTACAACAAAATTTACAACAAAACTTACAACAGTTTCTAGCTGTTGTATCTCATGATCTCAGCAATTTTTCAAGCTCAGAATCAGACAGTTCATGCTCGAATAGCAAGATGGAGACTGTGTATGATTTAAGATCTCATAGAGGAGCATTTTGAAGAATTTACAGGTGGGATTCAATCATTTTACATCAATATGTGACTTGGTTCGAAATTGATATACGCACAAAGTGTATCCATATGTTAGACTTAAGGGGTGCTCCTATTGGTTGACCTACCTATATAAAATCCATCTTGATTGGTAAAGTTTCAATAAATGGGCGTGTCAAAGATAATATAAAGGCAGTCCTTAGAGAGATAATATCCCCCTAAAACAATTATCAGAATAGCAACTTACAACAATATTAGCATGGTATTATCTCCGGAAAATACAACAAAAGTTGCAACAAAAGTTACCATAATATTCAGAATACCACCCCAGGTCACTAAGATTATGGACGCAAATACATGTAATTCTATGCATACAATGCACATGGCTTTAGAGATGACCGAGCGATCAGAAATGGATCATCTTGTAATTTTCATTTTCTCAGACTGCGAGATCATATTATCATCAATTGGTCAGAAATCAGTGTAAAATTCACTTCACTCAGAAGCAAAAATCAAGACTTGCATTCATATACTACACATGCGTTGTTTAAGGACCCTTTAATTTGGACAAATATTTTGTTTAACATTGGCATCAATTTTAAACAAATATTGGAAATCAACTTTAGAAATAAGCATTGACATTTGTTCATTGTAGTTTTTTCAACAAAGTCACCCTTTTCAGAACATGATGTAGACCCCACAAAAAACTTAAACAAAAGAATTTTACCTCTAAACTCTGAATGAGATAGCTTCTTAATCTTAGCCTCTGAAAACAAAGTCAACATGCATAGCCGTGCCCCAGTAAGCTATACATCTACTGGGCGTTTAAACAAAAGGAAGCCAAACTTTGAAACTACCTACAAGTGGACTATATAATTGCATTTACTTTCATATCATATGAAGAGTAATTCATTTGCTTTCCAAAGGTAACTTGTTTAGGTTTCCAGGGTCATGCATTAATGAACACCATTGTCTTCAAAATTTTGTGAAATCTAATGACTTTATGTCACAGCTGTCATAGTCAGACTGACAGACTCAATTAGATCTAAATGGTCAACCCTTCAAGTCCAAGAGTCAAAGATTTACGGCCAGGGTCCTAAAGCTCCTCGCAAATACGCGTGATGCGACACCTTCAATGCACTAAACTTATGGTGTGACCGTGCAATGAGAATAACCATCTATGTTTGCAAAAAAAAAATCAGTAATTTTCTTTTATTTTTTGTGATATCAAAACTTTGAAAATCAGGTGTGCGTAGATTTATGACACTTCCATTTTGTCGAACAAAATTTTACACGGCATGGATTTAAAATGAAAGTTATTGACTTTCGTCAGCACTTTTCTCAGCGATCTCACAGAATATGTAGAACCAAGATATAGACTCAGCCTATAAAAGACATTTGCATAAACCACTGGCACTGAATAAAATGACTTTTAGGGGCTGGAAACAAAGTGCGTAGCTTTAGGTCCCCCCCCCCCCCCCCCATTAGATCTAGATCTATATAAATTTTTAAAAAGTGCCCGATTACTGGTTAGACCTAAATGTAGTTTGAAGAGTGAAGTGAAGCGTAGATCTATAGTAGATCTAGATCTAGACCTACGCGGCATTTGTGTGTCTGCAAAGAGCCCAAATGAAACAACGAGTGGGGTTCGTCATTTGTCCAACGCACATTCCCACACTTTATTCAATCAAAATCAAATCAAAGCCTGCATTTGTTCATCGTCATTGATTTGTTGCTTAACATTAACAAGTCAAGGTAACTTGCAGATCTATAGAGAAGCCTTATTAGTACTGTAAAGTTAGATCTAAGTTACTATGATCATGATTCCAGGGCTGTAGACTTTGGGGAACCGCTTGGAGGGAGAAAAATTTTTTAAAAAGGTCATCAGCGTTTTCGGCCGTCTCTTTAAAAAAAAAAAGGTCATCACGTTTTTGGCCATCTTCTTACTCCAAAATTCTCTGACGAGCAAAAAAAAAAAGGTCATCAGCTTTATTCATTATTGGCTGGCGGGAGATTTAAGGTATGGTACATGCTTGGCGGAAGAGCGGGCGGAAGAGCGGGAGGAGGGGCGATGTAGCAGGAGTCTCATGCCACAGCGCTGGTGGGACAGCGGGAGCATTAGCTTGGTGGCGTGAGACTCTCGCCAAACACAGGAGGGTTGACAGCCCTGTGATTCATGATGATAATATGAATAAATCTCACTTTAACTTCACCGTTAATTAATTTTACGCCTTCACTAAAAAGTCTAACATTGTAAAAGTGGTAAAAATTGCCATTCGGTAAAAAAATAAAAACTATTAAACAAATCTCATTTCTCATCAAATGATCCATCAATCGAGTTGTCATTCATTGTTTGTCAACAGAAAACAGACAACACTTATGATGGGGGGACCTAAAGCTACGCACTTTGTTTTCAGCAGCTAAAAGGTCACAGAAATCACTGGCTTGTCACCAATTTCATTCCATATCCTGATTCTGGATATTCTAAAGTTGATTTGTGGAGAAAATTACGATGGGTGAATGTCAATAATCCACGAGTCAGGTCGATATCAATGCCGATGTCAAATTTTGTTCTTAAAAATGAAGGGGTCCTAAAGCTACGCACATGCAATAAATGAATGCAAATTGATATTGAAATTGACTGTGTGTATCGCGTGTGTGTTTTAGCCTGATTTGAACGCGTTGCATTGCGCGTGTATGTGATTTGTATGGTGCGTAGCTTTAGGACCCGCGTAGCTTTAGGACCCCTTGCCATACATTGTTTAATTGACATGATTGACATCACTCATCACTCAGAGACAGTGACTGAGCAACAAGATTATCACTTAAGTTACGTTTGCCAAAACGAATAAGTAGGCCTAGGCTAGGGCTAGGGCCTAGGCCTAATTTTCCTTTATTTTTGTGATATTATCATTAAAAAATCAGATGACATTATTTGGAATTCGGGTTGAAAGTCATTAGGCCTTGGCCTAGGCCTAGTCAGCTTTAAAATCAAGATTTGCATTCATAATTTTAATAGGCCCTAGGGCCTACGTCATCATATTTACAAGTCATTGACATTGTCAATGTCATGTGCGTAGGCCCTAGCATTTTTTTTTTTTTTTAGTTTTGTTTAACTTTACTTTAGTATAAGTTAGGTTATCTTTAAGTTTAATTAAGAATAAATACTTACACGAGGAGTTTGTCCTCAAATGTTGTCCTGAAATATTCTTCCAAGCTGACTGCCATTGTGCCTTTTATTTTGCTTTATAAACAACGAGAAAATGAATATCTGGCATGGATAATTCCAACGTAAAGTAAGGCACCACAGTAGCTCGATCACACAGCAATATATAGCTACACTGCATGCACTACATACAGTTACTGTTAATTCTCGTACGTGTACCCACACGTAATTCTATATATATGCGCATGCATGCAATTAATGCAATATAATACGGCGCTAGTTGTTGCCTGGGTTACGTTTGAGCAACCGAGAGAGGGCGCATATTCACAACTCCCAGATGCGGAGGTTATCCTTCAATTTAATAGCTTGATTGATTGATTGATTGATTTTATTTGCCAAGCATTCAGAACATAATAAATTTGTACATAGTAGAATAACAAATTAGCAAGCTTGAACAGGATAACCCACGAAAGCTCGAAAGCTTATTTCCAGTGGGGTCCTCTTGTATGAATAAAATAATTATTGAGTTAGAACATATTTATAAATATTTACACGTTGAGGAATAAATAAGGAAAATAAATCATAAAAATAATAGTGATAAATATATACAAAGTTAGAATGAGAGGAAAAGAAAGAATAGAGCAGGAAGGAAAAAGAAGGAAAAAGAGGCGATCACGAAGTTAGAAGAGGAAGAAATGGAGAGAGAGAGAGAGAGAAGGAAACGAAGATGAGAATGGAAAAAAAAATACGTTAAATCTTTCATCATGTTAAAACTAGATAAATATATACAATAAACAGCATATTAACCTGCATGTGAAAAGAAACTGGTCCGTATTCAGGATATTTTACCTAGATGTAACATAATCATTTGCTTCTTCTCTCTGACTCTCTAGTGAAAGATATTCTTTCAATTTCCTCTTAAAATTAACAAAGTTATCTATTCCTTTTATGTCATTAGGCAGAGAATTCCAATGCTTTATGGCAGTATAATAAAACGAATTACCAACACTGCCTACTCTTTCTGGTAAGTTAAAATTGAAACGGCTGTTTCTTGTATGATGACTATGTAAATTGTTAACAAGATTAAAGTTTGATCGAATATAATGATTCGACCTAGTATGATATATCTTATGCACATGGTGCAAAATCAGTTGTTTAGATCTTTGGTTGACTTCAAGAAAACCAGCTTCAGAGAGCTCATTGTAGCCAACGTGAGTTCTGGGACCAGAGTAGTTGATGAATCTCACCATTTTGTTCTGAATAATTTTCAACTTCTTTTGATCAGATTTTTTTAAGCTACTATACCAAGCAGGGTTAGCATAATCAAATAAACATTGAATAAGAGCAAAACAGAGTATACGTCTTGCCTTTTGATCCATACAATTTTGATATCTGTACAAAAATTTCAGGCGAGAATTCGCTCTCTTTACAACTGATTCTATTAAAGTTGAAAAGGATATTGAGCTGGCCAGCTCAATGCCTAAATACTTCACAGATTCTTTTCTCTGGATTACCTGATTATTGCATGTCACCTGAAATTCAAATGACTTTTTAGAACTACTTTTTGGACAAAACAAAATGCTTTCTGTTTTGCCCAAGTGTAAAGATAGCCTATTATCAGTCATCCAATCGACACATGTAGACAGCTGGTCGCTTAGTTTTTCTTCGACAAATTTTGGATTTGGATTTGAGCAAAGTAGTACGCTGTCATCAGCGTACAATAGCAGCTTGCAGTCAGCTTTTATACAAGCACACATGTCATTGATATAAGCTGAAAAAAGGATTGGTCCAAGGATGCTTCCCTGAGGAACACCACATGCTATAGGCATAACGTTGGAACGAATATCATTAATAGCCACTACCTGATGTCGATTAGACAAGTAGGATTTGAACCATTCTAAAGTAGCTTCGTTAAAACCCATTTTTTGTAACTTTTTTAATAAGATGTCATGATTAACTGTATCAAAAGCTTTCTGAAGATCCAGGAGTACCATACCAACGAATTGTCCCTGGGAAATTTGTGTTCTCAGATAATCAGTCAAGTGAATAAGACATGTCTCGGTTGAATAGTCATGTCGAAAACCAGACTGATATTCATAAATTATATCATTTTCTTTAAAATATTTTTCAATCTGAACACATACCGACTTTTCTAGAATTTTAGATACTATACTTAAAACACTGATAGGTCTATAATTTCCAACATCAGTTTTATCTTTCTTTTTATGAAGTGGAGTAACTTTAGCTATTTTCATTTCCTTTGGAAAAGTATTAGTCAAGATAGATAAGTTAATCAAGAAAGTTAAGGGTTTGTATAGCATCATCACACCATCTTTCAGAAATTTAGCCGGAATCAAGTCTAAGCCAGTGCTTTTTGATACATTCAATTTTCGCAACTCATTGAAAACAAATTGTTCACTGACTGGTAATAACTCAAATCTGCCTTGGCTTACCCATTTTCTTTCATAAAGCTCACGAATGATCTCACTGTCTGCACTGAAAAAGTCTTTGCAAGAAGGGAGTTTTTCTACCAATTTAGCAGCCACACTAGTAAAATGAGAATTGAATTCGTTGGCAATGGTCACCTTATCATGACATAATTCTCCACCGATTGAAATGACAAAATCTTGGTCTTTTCCCTTCTTTCCTTTTAATCCTAAGCTTTTTAGATTCTTCCAAAGCCTCTTAGAATCATGTTTATTTTCTTCTATCTTTTTTTGCAAAAATTCTAGTTTGGCTTTTTGTACCTCCCTTTGGACCATATTTCTTATTTTCTGAAATCTTTTAAAGAGTATCTCATAATCCTCTGCTTTTGATTTTTTCTTCATTTTTTTGTACGCGATATTTCTTTCTTGAATGAGCAAAAGAATATTTTTAGTCATCCAATTTTCGGATCTTTGTTTTACTCTCGTTCGTTTCTGAGGTGCTACCAAATTCAAATTTGTGATAAAAATATTTTGAAATATTGACCAAGCCTCATTCACATCAGTGCAGTTAGTTAATCTTGACCAATTGACGGCAGACAGATTTCGATTGAAAGCCTCCTCGTTATAATTTTTCATCGATCTGATATCAATGGTTCTGTGGTGACCTATAGCCAGTCTAATATTTTTCCGTGTACAGAAAATAAAAGAGTGGTCGCTAATACCAAGATCAATAACACCACTTTGACTTATTTTGTTTTCTGTGTTACAGATAACATGATCCAATAAAGAAGAACAAGTTGGTGTGACGCGAGTTGCCTCTTTGATGAGTTGGCTAAATCCATGAAGTTTTAACAAGTCAATATATTTTTTAGCCAGTGACGATTTCTGAAAGAGACAAATATTCATATCACCTAAAATTATAATCTCGTCACCTTTCTTCAACATATCAAGAAAATTTGCCATTTTCTCAATAAACAAATTACTTTTAGGAGGCCTATATAGGACGCCCAAAACGATCGGTTTCGATCTCGGAAGAAGCAAATTAATCCACAGGGATTCAGAATCACCAGTGCTTAAATCATCAATAATATTGAATGCAATATCATTTCGAATATAGAAACATACACCACCTCCAGAGCCGAAGGATCGATCACGGCGTATAATTTTGTAGCCACCAATTTCAATTTCCTTATCATTTATAGAATTATTTAGCCATGTTTCAGTGAAAGCAATAATAGCCAACCTTTTTCTTTTAAAGAGAATTCTAAGCTCCGATATTTTGTTCAGGATAGACCTCACATTAAGGTGTATGATATGGAGACCTTTAACGTTGAACTTTTCTTCAAATTCCTGATAAAGATAAATATCATCTGTGAGGGTTGGCCGAATTGCTTTTGCCATCGTTTGTATTTTAGATTTAGTTTGAGTTTCTTTAAAATAATTTTCTTTTAGTTTATCATTAATTCGGTATTCTTTCATTAGACAATTGTCAGTGAACAAGGAATCACAAAAGGATGGCAAACAACATGTTAGACAATTCCATATTTCATCAGGGCATTCATAATACAACCTTTTATACTCTATTAAACTTACACCTTGGCAATGAATATGAAACCATCTTTTACAATCTGAACAAAAAAGACCACATTGATTACATTTTACTGGCTTATCACAGTTGCCACATGGATACCTATATTTCCGTCCGTTAGTTTTGATAATCTGATGAAGATCAGATTTAGTAAGACTTTCATTTAATTCATTACCCTTCTTATAAAGTCGAGATATCTCTCCCAGTCCTTCTTGTCTGTCTTGGATGATTCGGATGTTGGTTTCAGTCGGGACCGCTGAAAGACTGGGCTGAAATCCAAATAATCTCCTGCTGACGGTCCAGAAACGACTTCTGCATATGATCTGACGGGGCTGCTTCTAGGAAGACGGTCACCTCTGCGTTGAGGAGTTTGGCGCTCTGTTGTTATAGGTAGGCCTCCTGATGATGGGCTGTCATCCTTGTTGATAATGCGGCTCAGGTTGTTTGCCAGGATACGCTGGCCGGCTCTGTTGAGGTGAACCCCGTCACGGCCAAGATGCTTTGACACGTTGACAATGAACTCCGCTCTTTATGAAAAGGCTAAAAATCGAGACCCCCGCCTCCACCACCATTTCTGAGCAAGTTTTCCCCGCCTCCACCACTACTTCTGAGCAAGATTTGGGTGGATTTTTTTTAATGAAACGTTATGCCTGGATCTGAAAAATAATATGATACATATCATTTTTGCCAGACACAACATTTTCATGTTCATGATATTCCCGTTCTGAAATTAAAAAAAATGTTAGCCCTTCAAATATTTTTCCTTGCCCTCACTCGCTTTTCCCGTTTAGCGCCGGTATCTGTTAAGCCATGCATAACTGTTTATTGGTAGTGCCAGGGGTAATATATTAATTAATAATTCAATAATTATGACTAGGCTGAGAAACTACTTTATGCTTTGATAATACTTTCGTTTCAGTCAATGTGCACATGGTTATTCAACGTTATTGCAATTACGCACATCATTAAAAAAAAGTTACCTACTTTTGGATCTGATAATGTCTGATATTTACTTTTAATAATTAAAATTACAACTTCTTTATCGAAAATCATACTCAAAGACAGAGCATGAAAGATATAGTAAAAGCAAATGTAAAATCATAATAATAAATTGAATGTTATATAATATACCAAAGAAACCTTTTGTCAAACTCTACTTTTAAAAAGAAAACCTTTAATTCATATCTATATCCTGCAAGTAATAATAAATAGTCACACAAAATTATCGTAATCTCTACTTTGCTCTGATTTGCTCATATCTCATATCATATATTATTGCACCATGTTCGTCGTTATAGGCCTACATGTGGGGCCTGTCACGCAGCCAGAATCAGGGGCGTCCTATAGGGATGGGGGGGGGGGGTGCTCTCAGGGAGGGAGGACACCTCAGTCGTTAAGGAAGAAAACACGATCCAGCCATCATCCATGTTTAATGTCATGCACATCTACTTTTCCTCTTCTCTGCGCTAAGGTCTGAGGATCTCTTTCTTTTTCATTTAGCTCTAAAACTGCTAAAATTCTGGCTTATACACTTGTTCCAATGACCTATGACCTATAGCAGTTCAAGTTGACCATTCATCCAAACGCAGACATTCATTTTAAAATACCTATACTGAGCTACTAGGGGGACGGGCAGGGGAACGGCCCCTAAGCAAATGGCGAAAAAAGAAGAAGAAAGAAATGGGGGAGGGAGATAAGAAAGGCAACATGATGAAAAGAAGACGCTACACTCCTCCCATACATGTACAGCCTTCCCCTAAATGACCAGGGGCGGATACAGGATTTTTAGAAAGGGGCGGCGCATTTCAGAACGGGGGGGGGGGCGCACACTGAGGAACCCTCCGTTTGACGAAGCCAAAGGGCAATCTAAGGGGTCCGGGGGCATACTTTGTCAGGCAAAACGGAGGGGCGCACGCCCCTTGCACCCCCCCCCCCCTCTGGATCCGCGCCTGCATGATGACCCGGTTAATTTGCATTTCATCCAACGCCCCTCGATGTCCCCTCAAGTTATCACCTGCTATATTATTTCCAATATAATTACTTGTACAAATACCAGTGTTATAACTATTCTGTTTTGTAAAAACTCAAATGTTAAATTATACATTTAAAAGGCTGGAGGAGTGACAAAATTTTTAAAATGGTAAATTAACACTTTTAACGTGCTAGATGTAACCTTATACTTTTGCATCCAGCACGTTCAAAGAGTTAATTTACCATTTTGAAAATGTTGTCACTCCTCCAGCCCTAAATACTGAAAGGGCCCTTTTCCGTATAGTTGCGTCATATCTGGCATTCAAGTTCTTTCCATTCTTTTTAATTTGTTTACATATTTAGACTGCCATAATAGTCAGAATGGTATAATCTTGTGCGTGCTATTCTCACCTTTCTTCAGACTCACGGAACAAAGTTTGGAGCCAACATTTTGAATGCGTGATGATAATCATAATAGAGCATAGATCTTATTTTGGGGAGGCCTATGCATTTTGAAAGTCACATCCGTTCCACACCGAACCCGTTGAATTAACAAATAGCAAATATAAAGAAACACCCATTGCGTTAATGTCAATCACTTTGTCATTGAATATGAAAATGCATTATATGCAGTGGCGACTCCAGAAAATTTTGACCGGGAGAGGGGGGGGGGGGGGCGTGAGTAGCCGGTACACATATCTTGAATATATTCTCAGAGGCGTAATGTCACAAACATTTTGTTCTCAAATAAGAAGCTATAAATATTATATGGGAGGGGCACACAAATTTGCCCGGGCTTGTGGGTGGCGAACGGGTATACGGTAGTATCAAGGGGCTTTGCAGAGCTGGAGTCACAACTGGCAACAAATTAATTCAAGCAGCTGCCCCTTTCTATAATAAGGATGCACAAAAGAACAGGTGCGTTGTTGCCTTTGATATCCGATGTTCGATGCCGCCGACTTCATGGGAAAGCTGAGTAGTGACTTTTGTCATAAATTATTTATCGGGAATTTTTCACTTTTTATTTCAATAAACAAAGTGAAAATCGAGTAGATAATAAAAATAATATTAATACAAAAGCCCGATTGTGTCCAGAAATGTGGTTATATTGTATGATAGCAGTTGCAATTTTTTAAAAATGGACAAATTTGACAATCCTAATATTCGCAATTTGACACTCTTCCGATTACTTCCGACAAACGAAAATAAAAAGTGTAATAATTATAATTATTGTTCAAGTACAGTTATTTATCATGTTATTTGTCAAGAGTATAGTGTCAAGACATGTCAAAGTCGAGTAATTTTTATTCTTATTTCAGGAATTTTTGCGCCATTCTTTTTCGCTTGCCTCCAGTAAAGGTAAACACTGTGAATTGCTCCTTTTATACTAGTGAAAGCGAAAAGTAATTATCATTACAAAAGCATATTTCCCTTTGAAAATGGCCCGTAAGGTTGCAACCAGGCAGGAATCTTTTATCTTCCTATCTGCAAAAAAGATCGAGATAAGCACATGCCTGACATAGTTTTTTCTTCGCGGCATCGAACATGGTTCAAAGGGAATGAGCGACTTGTGACTCCAGCTCTTCAAAGCTCCTTGGTAGTATTAGGGGTCCGCTCGCTATTCTAGAAATGACCCGCTATTCATTTAACACGCGTTATGAATAGCGGTCCTTATGAATGGTAATGAATAGTGGTCCTTATGAATGGAGGTCCTTATGAATAGCGAGGTAATTTGTCTATGGTTTGCTCGCTATTTCGAAGGACCGCTATTCGTACAAAACCGCTATTCAAGTAGCCACGCGTTATGGATAGCGGTCCTTATGAATATTAGTATGGTCCTTATGAATAGTGGTCCTTATATGACTAGGTTGCCCCGGCTATTAAGTGTATAAGCCAGTTAGTAATTACAATTTGTACATGTGCAGATAAAGATCATTTTGTACCGATAATGCTACGACGTTCACACATAGGCGAGTTGGAAGTACGAGTTTGCGTGAGTAGTGGCGTGTTGACTTTTGGGGGTACTCGCGATATACTCTTCATTTAACTCGGGATGACTCCCCGTAACTCGCCGCAACTCAGCACAACTCTTCACAACTCGACGCAACTCGACGCAAGCCCTCAATTTTTTTAAATAGTTTTAAAAATTGTCAAGCTTTCGAGATTCCTGAACACCGATCATCGATGTCATTTATGTTTGTCACAAAGAGGGAATAAAAATTAAATCACGTGATCCCACTATACTCTTTCTTCATTTGGGGTTCCCCTATTTCTTTGGTTTGCAATGGGAAACTGTTTTACATCTATTTTATGATTTGCGTAGAATTAAGCATTTTGGAAAAAAATTCTAACGTAAATATCTAATAATACAATGAACATTATTACGTAAGCCTATTACCTAGAATTTATATAAGCACTCCAAAGTAGGAATTCTTAAAATGTCCCTCCTTAATATTTGCTTTCCATTTCCAGTGTTTGTGTTATTATTGTTGATCCAGATGTCAATATCTGGATTAACACTAACAACATAATTAAAGTAAACGAAGAAGCTTGACTGGGGAGGAATTTTTAATTTGTAAACAAATCTTTCGGCATATTACTCCCAGTGTTAAAGATCGTATGCTCGATCTGTAATGAAAAACACAAGCATACGAGCATACGATCTTTAACACTGGGAGTAATATGCCGAAACATTTGTTTACAAATTAAAAACATAATTAAAGATTTGAAATATGGAAAAGCAAAATGAGGAGAGACATTTTGAAAAGAGAAAATTAAAATTCCTTTTCCTACTGGCGTAGACAGGGGGGCACAAGGGGGCCATGCCCCCTCCCCTATTCAGCCACTAAAAAAAAAGAAGACGCGAGACCGAAAAAGCGGGGGAAGTGAGAGACAAAGGACTAAAAAGGCACTACAAGCCGTTATCTTTCTCTCAAAATTTGCTAAAACTTAAAAGTTTTCGGGCTTTGCGAAAAATAAAATAACTCTCCTCTCCCTGCACCCACCCCTGTTACATACACTAAAATGTTGAGTCCGAATAATTGAAAAGCAGTCCAGGCGTCGAACTATAACTTTCCGCCTAAAAAAATTGTTTGCTAGAGCCGTTTATCCTTCTTTTAAATTTGCTAAAATGTCGGAGCTTTTGCGCTTCGCGCGGGAATGGGGAAACTCCCCAAGCCTCCCTGCACCCACCCCTGTTACATACAGTTTAGTATTACGTCCAAATAACTGAAAAGCAATCAAGGCGTCGAACAATAACTTTCCGCCTAAAAAAGGTGCTACGAGCCGTTATCTTTCTCCCAAAACGTCAAAGTTTTCGCGCTTCGCGAAAAATAAAATAACTTTCCTTTCCCTGCACCAACCCCTGTGACATACACTGAAATGTTGCGTCCAAATACTTGAAAAGCAGTCCGGGTGTCGAACTATAACTTTCCGCAAAAAAATTGTTTGCTACGAGCCGTTTATCTTTCTCTTAAATTTGCTAAAACGTCAGAGCTTTCACGCTTCGCGCAGGAGGGGGAAAACTCCCCTTCCTGCACCCATCCTGTTACATACAGTGCAATATTGCGTCCTAGTAATTGAAAAGCAGTCGGGGCGTCGAACTACAACTTTCCGCCTAAATATATGTTTCCTCCAAGCCAGTAGCTTTCTTTCAAATTTGCTAAAACGTCAGAGCTTTCGCGCTTCGCGCGGGAAAGGGGAAAATCCCCCCTCCCTGCGCCCATCCCTGATACAGCGCAATATTATACGTCCAAATAACTGAAAAGCAGTCCGGACGTTGAAATAACGTTCCGCCTAAAAAAAAGGTGCTACGAGCCGTTATCTTTCTCTCAAAATTTGCTAAAACGTCAGTTTTCGCGCTTCGGGAAAAAAAAATAACGCTCCTCTCCCTGCACCCACCCCTGTCACATACAGTGCAGTATATTGCGTCCAAAATAACTGAAATGCAGCCAGGGCGTCCAACTAACATCCCGCCTAAAAAAAAGGGGCTAAAACGTCAGAGCTTTCGCGCTTCGCGCGGAAAGGGGAAAACTCCCCAGGCCTCCCTTCATCCACCCTTGTTATACATAATTATACAGTGCAGTATTGCGTCCAAATAACTGAAAAGCAGCCATGCAGGGCGTCGAACAAACTTTTCACCTAAAAAAAGTGTTACGAGCCGTTATCTTTCTCTCAAATTTGCTGTAAAACATAAGAGCTTTCACGCTTCGCGCGGGAGGGGGAAACTCCCCTTTCCTGCACCCACCCCTCTTACATACAGTGCAATATTGCGTCCTAGTAAATGAAAAGCAGACGAGGCGTCGAACTATAACTTTCCGCCTAAAAATATGTTTGCTACAAGCCGTTAGCTCTCTCTCAAATGTGCTAAAACGTCAGAGCTTTCGCGCTTCGCGAAAAATAAAACAACTCTCCTCTCCCTGCACCCACCCCTGTGACATACACTGAAATGTTGCGTCCAAATAATTGAAAAGCAGTCCGGGCGTCGAACTATAACTTTCCGCCAAAAAAAAATTGTTTGCTATATACGAGCCGTTTATCTTTCTCTTAAATTTGCTAAAACGTCAGATCTTTCGCGCTTCGCGCGAGAAGTGGGGAAATCCCCCTCCCTGGGGCCCATCCCTATTATAGTGCAATAACTGAAAAGTAGTCCGGACGTTGAAATAACGTTCCGCCTAAAAAAAAAGGTGCTATACGAGCCGTCAGAGAGAATCTTATACGCGAGCGATTCGGCAATCAGAAATAAACGGGGTGCTTCTTCAGACGGTCTCGTCAAATTTGATTATCCAAGTTGGACCTTATTTAGATCTCCTTTGTCTCCAAAATACCTGCTCACCCAATATTTAGGCAAAAGTCATTTTCATCCACAATTCGATCAAACTGTACAGCCTTTTTTATATACCAGAATACTTATATTTCATGAAATGGGAAGCCCTGAACAGCTTAGCGAATATGGAAGAGACATGTTGGAGTTTATTGAAGTTCTCTGGAGTGACTTGGAACAATATCCTCCCGTTCCTCAAGTAAAACCAGGGTTTCTTCTTGACAGAATACCGAAGGAAGCCCCCCAGGAGCCACAACATTGGGATGACGTGATGAATGACGTCAAAAACATTTTTGTACCCGGGGTAAGAGTTTGTTAGTCTTAAATGTGAATTCCTTGTATCGTTTTGCTATTGATTAATCTCACAGATGAAAGTATGATCAAATCATCGATTATTGTCTCACATTTTCACGCCCTTGAATTATGATCCGTTGAATAATTGTACTGTGTATTATGAGTGTTTTCATCTGTGAGCTATGGAAATCACAATATTTACGCTATGAATGGAGTGAAATCTCTGTATAACTATATAAGAGAAGCGATATTACACAGACTTTCTTAATATGATATAATGATTATGATTATCAAACCATGCCCTCGCTTATCTTCCGGAAATTACGTGTACAGTCCTAAAACGAAATAACGAGTAAATGTCATAGCTGGAACTGTTTTTCTACAACTAATGTTTACAAAAAATACGGATAAAGCTGGGCGTATAAACGATTGGTTTCTATATGATTCTATATAAATAATAATTCCCAGTGTTTGATATTATGAGAGAGCAAAATAAAGTTTTTGAAAATGTCTGAGGTGCCGGCCAGCCAGCCACTTTTTAAGATGTAATATATTCATTGAAATAATATTACCTCCCAGGGTGGATATAAAATCGAATATTATTAGTTTCAAAATTAGGAGGGGCGGACCCGCCCCTTAGCCCCCCCCCCCCCCCCAGCCACGTACGCCCATGCATGATAGCCAAATGCAAGCAGCAACAAGATTATTTTTCCTCCAAATAAAACAATTCGTAGATGACATTATTTTTATTGTTTTAGCGACGCATTTGAAAGGAAAGGTAAACTGAGGAAATATAAGTACAAATGTGAACCTCCACCAAGAAATGACCAATAAGTCGCAATGCGACTTTTAATTTAAACAGCTAAGGGGTCGAAAAGTTTATTTTAGTTTTTTTTTCAATAGTTTCTGATAGTTCATTTATTAATCTACCATCTGACCACATTTGGGGGCGATCTAAAATGTAAAAATGTGTTGTTGTTGTTTTCAATACCAATTTGAGGGAGGATTAGAATAAAAGTATGCCAGCATGCTGGGTAAAATCTTCACATTAAAATGTTTGCATAACTCAGAAGTTATTCACTGATTGTCGCTTTCAAAATCTAAAGAAGGAGAGAAGTATATATTATCTCCTTTGAAACTAGTCTAAGTTTGAGTCTATATAATCTCATTATCCCTTCACATGTGCTATAGGAGTTTACTTTCAACCGTAGGGTACTCCTGAATGGTCCCTCCTCGTTACATCCTGTTTTCTCTACTCTTCTCTATTTGAGTTCTTAATTACCCGTATGTTTTGAAATTAACAAATCGTCAGCCTTATGCCAAAAGGGCCTTAAGGCCATAGACTTTATACAGTGATAAGGCCCTTTTGGCATAAGGCCGACGAAAATATGCTTGTAAAATCTGAATTGTTTTTATGTAAAAGTGGAACAAATAGAATTCAAACTTCAAACTCCAAACAATGTAAATATGCAGAATTTCCTACTTATTGGTCATTTTTAGTGGAGGGTCATTTTCATTCATTGATGATGATTTTTTCTTGGAAATTTTTCATTTGATTTATTCAAGCATTTTGTGATATGCATGTAGATAGAAGAGGGACAGAATATACAGGGTTGGAAAAAAGTTTGGAATATTTTTTTGGCGATGAGTATGTCTGATTTTAAATGCTAGTTTCTACTATATTGTGATGAATAATTCATCCAAATCGGATTAACTGTGTTGAATGAAGTCTACTGTTCCATCTTGTACCAAAGATTACGTAATATTGTTAAACATGTTACAATGGCTGACCAATGAACCACATGTTGTCAGATTTGCTCTATTTGTGTTTGAACATCTTGTTATACATTTCTGTACTTCACGTGGAATTTTGAAAAAGCTACGTGCAGTTTGCAGTCATTTTGAGGACTTCGGTATAGCAATTAAACTGTATCTGATTATTTAACTTTTTCGTTAGACATTTGCAAAAACAGCAAATATACGCTTCCGAATTCCAAGTGGACCTCTGCACTGTGTGATAAGCCTGATTTTTAATGTTGTGCTTTTAAAGTTAAAAAGGGACACAAAGTGTAATGTCAGCGCTGAGTGTACAGTGGATAGTATTGTTGCTTTAAATCTCATTTTCCTAACACTTTACTGGAATATTTTGTGATTTTACTCACTTTTGTTGCTGTTTAACACCTGAAGCCTCATTAGGATAGGGTTTCATGGATTATTTGTGCAGGATTGCATAGATTTTTACTGATTGCATTCTCACCTGGATATGGACCTTTTTGGGAACTTTGAGCAAGCCAGTCCCATACCTGCACCCTTGCGTCATGTTGTGTGTCTTCAGATATCTTGACATTTCTCCATCTTGCCTCATGGACTTTTGAAGATGGTCTAGCTCCACAATTGACCCTGATGTTTTTATGCAAGGTGGACAATACAGGTCTTGATTTACTTTAGTGCTTCTTATAATGTTCTTGATGTAATTTTTGAGTCTGTAAAAGATGCTTGCATGCTACCAGCTGCCTGATATCAATTGTCAGTATGTCAAGTCCCTCAGACTATTTCTTTTGGCTCATGTTGGCATCTGCAATCATCAGCATCCATCACAGCCGATCGATGCGTAAGCCTTTCAGAGCAGAGCAGGATTTTATCGCTCAAGACCTGTCACAACTGCAGCACCCTCGAAATCCTTCAACATCTACACACAGCTCATGGATTGAAGAAAGTCTCTACTGGTCAGCCTGTACATCTAGCCGAAGAACCAGAGGATGTACCGTTTCTTCACCACAGTATGGAAAGAAGCACGCCCTGCTGTATTTGACTTTTCTTCTACTCTCCGTCGCTTCTGATATCGAGTCAAACCCAGGACCAAGAGCTCCGAAATATCCATGTCAGATATGTTCTCGAGCAGTGACCTGGAAGCAACGTGGTGTAGCTTGCGATGATTGCGATGGGTGGTACCATGTTGAGTGCATGGGTATGTCGACGCAGGTGTATGACGCCCTTCATGAACCCAATGTCTCGTGGCAATGTGTGAGATGCGGTATGCCACAGTTCTCTAGCAGTCTTTTTGATCAGACTCAACTCGAAACATCAAACACCTTTGAAACATTGGACTCACTTAGTGACAACATCACACCTAGCAACACCAGCCTTGACACCAGCAACAGCTCTTCATTTGGCTCACCGCAGCACACATCCTCCCCTCTAAGTCACAGGAAAAGGAGAGCAGAGAAGGAACGACAAAAGTTGCGGAGTTTGAAGGTACTCAATGTTAACTTCCAGAGTGTAAGAAACAAGAAAGAAGAGTTGGCGGTGCTCATTGACTCAACAGATCCTAGCATCATCATAGGGACAGAAACCTGGCTAAGCAGTTCAATTTCCACCTCTGAGATTTTCCCACCAAGCTTCAGCGTTGTGCGAAAAGATCGAGAAGATGGCTATGGAGGAGTACTACTCGCTGTACGTTGTGACCTGGTGTATGACATCATTCAGGTGCAAACCTTAGGAGAGCATGTCTTCATCAGGCTCCAATTTGGTAAAGGCTTGAGCCTCATCGTTGGAGCCCTTTATCGCCCTCCCAACACTGATGCACAGTACATGGACAATATCTGCTCAACGGTCGAGGAGATATCCGCCCAGAATAGGAAGTCCGTCTTGTGGATAGGTGGTGACCTCAACCTACCAGACATCAACTGGGAAGACTTGAGCGTGAATGGACATAACAACCCAGCTCCTGTTAACAACCGGTTCCTAGATATGGTCCAGAACTGCAACCTACAGCAGATGGTTTCCTTCCCTACACGAGGAGACAACTTACTTGATCTCTTCTTAACCAACAGGCCAACACTGATCAACAAGTGCACCCTTCTCCCAGGCCTCGGGGATCATGACATCGTAGGGGTTGAGTCAGATGTTACTGCAAAGCGTTGCAAGCCAGTGAAGAGGAAAGTGTATCTGTGGAAGAAGGCTAGCCTTAAGGAGATGAAACAAGATTGTCGCCTGTTTCAACAACAGTTCCTAAACACATACAGTGAACAGAGCTCAGTGCATGAGATGTGGAACTGTTTCAAGACCAGTCTACTGAACATCATGGACACTCATGTTCCAGCGAAAACTACATCTTGTCGCTTCAGCCAACCGTGGGTCACAAGGTCTGTGAAACGGCTCTCGAGAAGGAAAAAGCGGGCCTTCAATCGCGCTCGAGCATCTGGCAGACCTCAGGATTTCAGCAAATACCATCAGCTTAAGAGGTCATCACAGGCAACCTGCAAGCAGGCGTACAATGAGTACATCAGCAATATCATCAGCCCTGACTCCACTACAAACCCAAAACGATTCTGGAGCTTTATCAACAGTAAGAGGAATGATAACACTGGAGTATCTCCACTGAAAGACATCAATGGGAAGACACACTCAGACAGCAAAGAGAAGGCCGATATCCTGAATCAGCAGTTTACATCAGTATTCAACAGGGATGAAGACATGTCAACATTGAAGGATAAGCGACCCAGTCCATTTCCTGGTATGGATGACATCGTGATCTCCCCAGCTGGGGTACACAAGCTACTGTCTGCTCTTGAGATCCACAAGGCTACCGGACCAGACAGACTTCCTGCACAACTTCTCAAGGCGCTGTCATTGGAGATAACACCAGTGTTGACTATGCTCTTCCAGGCCTCACTACATCAGGGCGTGGTTCCCATGGACTGGAAGAATGCAGATGTTGTCCCAATCTTCAAGAAGGGTGAGAGATGCAAGGCGGTCAACTACAGGCCTGTGTCGCTGACATCAATCGTCTGCAAGACTCTGGAGCATATTGTCTGCACAAGCATCCATGAGCATCTTGATGATCACCACATTCTGTCAGATGCTCAGCATGGTTTCCGCAAGAGAAGATCCTGCACATCTCAACTCCTTATCACCATCCAAGATCTCACTAGCAGTGTCGACTCAAAGGACCAGATTGACGTTATCCTGTTAGACCTATCAAAGGCTTTTGATAAGGTCCCGCATGGAAGACTCTTGCATAAAATCCACTACTATGGAGTCCGTGGTAAAGCCCATAACTGGATTAAGGATTTCCTCACTGGTCGCTCTCAAAGGGTTCTACTCAATGGTTGCACTTCTCACACCTCTCCTGTCCTTTCGGGCGTTCCGCAAGGCAGCGTCGTCGGACCTCTTCTCTTCCTTCTCTTCATCAACGATCTTCCTGACTGCATATCACCCAAGTCCACGGCAAGATTGTTCGCAGACGACTGCATCCTGTACAGGACGGTGAAGAGTGAGGAAGATGCCCAAAGCCTTCAAAAAGACCTAGACAACCTCCAGGAATGGGAAAAAGACTGGCTGATGCACTTCCACCCGCAGAAATGCCACATCATGCATGTCTCTAACAAAAGGAAAATGTCTCAGACATCCTTTCCTTACTTCATCCACGGAGAGCAGCTACAAGAAACAGATTCTGTAAAATACTTGGGTGTCAACATACAGAGTAACCTGAAATGGAATCACCATGTCGCAACGTCTCTCTCTCTCTCTCGCAACGTCTCTCTCTCTCTCTCTCTTTCTTTCTCTCTCATCCTCTCTTTCCAATCCCATCTCCTCCTCTTTCTCCCAACATAGTCGTAACCAAGTAGGTGCTTGCCTAGTAAAAAACCTTGAACTTAACAGATGACCAACAAAATAAAATTACATATCCGGTAATAAAATTTGATATACACTGTAGTATGAAAAAACTGGAATTATGCAGGCATTCAATTAATGTATCCATGCCCTATTGATGACATGCATTAATTAAACATTGCAGGAGAGCAACACGGGTGCGTTAACACTGATGTTTACGGCCGCCAAGATGAGACTGCTTCGTCAACTCCGTGAGAACGATCCCGTCATCGAACCCCATGACGTCACTTCCAAGCTCGTTGTCTTTACCAGTGACCAAGTAAATGTGAAAACGTAGTATTAAAAATACACTGCTTTGAGAGACTCTGTAGTTAAGTGTATGGGGTCGATGCAAATTAATGTAAGACTACTATCCCCATAGGAAATGATATTGTTGCATGACCATCATTCCATATTGAATATCTTTGCAACTTGATACGAAAAAAGAGAAAGAATAACAGCATATAGGGCATTTTTAATTTTTAAAAACTGTTCTTTTTGTTTACAGGTTTTCAGGTATCATACCGTACCTAAGTCTATCCAAAGTGTCAACGACGTCAGTGCAGTGTTTTGACGCAATATTGTTTTGTCGTCATTCATATTCATGGCGCTTATTAGGATTAGTTCGTACGATCATTTTTCCAAGTTTTAATCCACGACGGTGCTTAATACGGAATAATAATTGGGACCGATCGGCACTCGTTTTACCGATTGTTCACAATTCTGAAGGTTCGTAATTCCGAAATACAAATTCCCCATACAAGTGGGTTCACAATTCCTATTTCATGTTAGGAATTATGAACCCTGCTTCATTTTCGGAATTCTGAACCTTCAGAATTACGAAAAACTGATAAACGAACCATCTGAAAAAGTTTTAACGAACCTTCGGGAAAATGAGCTGGACCAATAGTATGCGTATAAGATCAATGCGTTTCACTATACTACAGAACATAACCCTAAAACTGGACTCAGTATCAGTGGCGGATTTAGGGGTGGGGGCACTTCCAGTTCTTCCCCTTTGAGAGAAAAGTGTACATTGTCCCCCTCCCTTTTAAAGCTAAAAACTTTTTTCATTTTTTTTAAATTTTGTGTAGTTCTAGTAATTGGCACTTGAAAGTCGAAATTGACACACGCAATCTTAATATCATATATATTATCATTATTATTTCGGAGTGAAAGGCATGCACTCTACCCCTAAAAATGGAATAGACTTTTTCTTTTCCTCTTCTTCTGCTTCATTTTTCTTTTCTTCTTCTTTTTCTTCTTCTTCTTCTTCTTCTTTTCTCTTCTTCTTCTCCTTCTTCTTCTTCTTCTTCTTCTTTTTCTTCTTCTTCTTCTTCTACTACTAATACTACTTCTTTGCCATTAGAGGGGCATACCCTATAAGCATCCCCTGTTTAACAAAATAGCACCCATGGTCTGCTCCCATCTCCCTTTCCTTCTTTCTCTTTATCCCTCTCATCCTCTCTCTCTCTCTCTCTCTCTCTTTCTCTTTGCCATTCGATGGATGAATGGACACCGGGACATGGGGCACGTGCCCTTGTTGGCTATAATTAATTAATTCAGGACACAACAATTGCAAATATTTGTTGCAACTGCCATTTCTTCCAAACTTTTGTGATGCATTACTCTGGGTTAAAAAGTGTTCTGGAATTTAAGCTGCACTGCACAATGACAATTGTTGCATTCAGAAGGAATTACTGATATACACAGATCTTATTTGCCATAAAGAGAAAAATCTAATTAAATATTCAGAGCAATAATCCAAGAAAAGTATTGAGAGAAATATCATAAAACTTGCCCACAATAAATTTCGCATCCTTCAACTTTACAATGTAAAACCCCCAGTCTGACACGATGTATATTTTTTAGTTATTAACGATCAAAAGTGTCCACTGTTTTTTTTAATACCTAGTAGAATCCAAACAAACAAAAATTATCTGGGCCACTGAAACGCAACTTGATTTTCTAAGATGCGTTTAAACCCAACTCTTTATGGAAGAGGGCCGGCCAAGTGGATGTTAGCTCGGTAGTAATTTAAATTCTTTTCTTCAGTAAGATTTCGTATAACCTATAACATTTATTTGTTACTGCTTGAATCTGATGACGGTCTCGTGCGTTCACAAATCCTGATAATTGTAAAATGTAAATTTCCCATATTGTATAATATTTTCTTTGTACTTAAAAAGTAAATTGTTAATGGTCTTATTCCTTTGCTGTTAAATTGTCAATGTCTGACAATATGTTATTTTTTCTGTAATATCATTATATTTTGTATCATGCTATTGAACGCAGAAATAAACTCAATCGATCAATCAATCAATCTCTCTTAGGCACACATATCTGTCCAGCGGGTCGGCATTGTGACGGGAATTCAGATAAAGAGATTAGAAACAGACGACAAAGGGTCTTTGCGAGGTGAAACGCTAAAGAAGGCCATAAAACAGGCGGGAAAGAATGGTCTTATTCCTTTGCTGGTACGTTCCTAGAAATACAGGATATATATATATATATATATATATATATATATATATATATATATATATATATATATATATATATATATATTTATATTTATATATAAGATGTGTTTTATTATGGTAATTGATAAGCAAAGTGGTATAATCAATTGATAAATATGGGTTTAGTGTTATCATTATTTCAGAAAGCCATATTCTACCAAATGTCAACTGATCGAGGTTGTGTTTACGACTCTCATGAAAGACACCCTTAGTAATAATCCTTATCTATAGCCGTCCCATACAAAATCATGCTAGTATACACCTTTTATTTTCACTCAGCAAAGGATATTTCACACAATCGTTGGTTGTTTCCAAATAACGTGAAATTACAACTGATTATTGCACAATAAAATTTATCATATTGTCAATTAACTATTCGAGACTTTCACCTACAACTGAACTAATGGTGACTTCAGTTTCGTTTGTGAAAAGCAATGGCGGATTTTTTTTTTTTTTTTTTTTTTTTTTTTGGGGGGGGGGGGGGGGATTCCGGCCCGCCCCACCCCTTGAAAGAAAGTCAATAAAAGACTTCTTTATGAGAATGATTCAAAATACAATTGATTAAACCAAATGAAAGGAAAACAATGACATTTATTTCCAAACAGAGGTCAAGAAAATGCTTCTTTTGCGGTAACAATTGCAACATCTAAAAATCATGCAAAAACAAACAAAAATTTATTTCTCCAAATAAATGTCAGGAAATGTTTCTCTTGCAATAATATTCGAGACGGCAGACAACCAAACGTCAAAATGATCTGGATGGTAACTGCCAATGGTTGGTATATTGTCCTGACAAATTAGTGACCATTTATTAAAGACTATCATTCCGTCTTATGACTCTTTTTCACACAGGTCTGCGCCACCAGCGGTACCACTTCAACGTGTGCTTTCGATAACTTGCAGGAAATTGGAGAAATATGTAAAGATTTATTTTTTCCCCTTCATTTCACAGTTATTTTGTTTTACTCGACATTTTCTATGTAACACAGTTAAATTTTGTCGGAAATTTATACGTATCGACAATGCTTTCGATATGATTTTGTAGATGTATTTATCACGTGAATTAACTATCAAATTGACTATCAAATTCGTTAATCAATACATTTTTACTGTAACATCTACATGTTCATAAAGTTAATGCAGCAAAAAGTGATCACAGGGGCTTTGTTATAACATTCTTAATAGGTGGGGGCTGGTGGGGCGTCAGAAAAAAAATTGTTCAAATGCACCCGATAAGATTTTTTTTTCCTCAAATCTACTGAATTTTTTTTTCAAGCAAAATAACATTCTCTATTCTTTTTTCATTTGCTGACTATGATTGGACGGAATTTTCTAATAGAAAGGATGTCACCTTTAGCGACACACAAATGAGTGATTACATGAAATATCTTACTAGTAATTGTTTCTATTTCAAATCTGAATGCATATTTACCTTTTAACTATCTTACCTTAGGATTTCATAACATGATTTCATGTGTTATTTAGTCATGTCAGTGGCGTAACTACAGGGAGAAATAATAAATAACAATAATAATTATGTCCATTTATATAGCGCAGCTACTATACAAATATACTGTACTGCGCTTAATACAAAGTACCACATTATTACCCCGGCTTTAGCCGAGCCGCCATGATAGGCACTAAGGCATTCAAGGAATGCATGACGCTCTCCCACACTCTCGATCCCTTAATATAATCAGTGGCCTTGTTAATTCGCATTTCATTCACCGAGTAAGCCCCCCCCCCCCCCCCCTTCATGCTAATGCCCCTTAATGTCTTGACAAAATGATACGTCACTGCCATTTATTCATTCGTCCCTTTCATGAAGCATCTCCTTATATGATGTAAGATTCCTTTATATCCAATTCCAAAATATTTTACATTCATTTTATATATTATTATCAAATCAGGTCACACGGAGGGAATTTGGATGCATGTGGACGCAGCCTATGCGGGTAGTTTCTGCATCTGTCCAGAGTATAGACCACTTATCGACGGAATAAAGGTAGATTTTTAAAAACTGTTTAAATCACGTCGAATCATTTGAATATTAACACGCATAATCTTTACTCTTGTTACAGTATCATATATGTATATAGATTTTTTAAATATATTTTTTTATATTCCAGTACGTTGATTCTATTTGCTGTGGGCCACAGAAGGCCATGAGGGTGAACCTCCCCTACTGCGGACTCTGGGTTCGAGACCGTTACTCGATGGAGCGTACGTTTGACGAAGATCCAATGTACCTTAAACACAACTATCAGACCGAGACAGTCGATTACAAGGTAACCAAATAGATCGTTTGATTAAATATTGATTCATTTACGAGTTTCAGATAGTAATCAACAGTATCATAAATGATTGCATGGGGGATCGAACAGAATTATCACGGGTTAATACTTCTCGGGCACAAACAAAATATTCTCCGAGATAGAGACCCAATGGGAATATACCTGAATTTGTTTTTCTGGCATAATACATAAAGCGGTTGCATCAGGAAAATTTTCAACCCTCCCTCTTACAGTACTCTGACAACTCTGGATCCGCCCCCGTTATTATCTATAAAGTGGGTTAGGCAGGCCAGAAGCTTAATGGAGCATTGTCGCTCTCCACCCAGGTGAAGAAAATGGGTACCCTCATAGAGGAACAGTATTAAATATGCTAATGAGGCTACCCTGGGTAAATAAGACCATAATCACCATTATCATTCTTACATTTTTTATTATCTTCTCTAGAATTGGTCCTTATACCTGACCCGACCGTGCAGACCTATCAAGATGTGGTTTGTCCTTCGACTGTTAGGTGTTGAGGAACTCCAAAAGCACTTGAGAAAGGTATGTATATATATTTATTCAAATTGCACCTTAAAATATAAGTATTGTAGAATAACGTATTTTAAACTTGAAGTGGGATCAATGAATGCATATTTTTGGTCATAATGCTTTGAAGTAAACCATCTCCTCTTTCTATTTTTATAAGACGGAAGAGAGTTCTATCTCTTTTTTTTTATTGGCATATAAATTAAAACGATCTTCAAAATTCGACTTTGCTTTTCGCAACCTAAATCGTGTAAATGAGCTTCTCTCTTTCTCAATTTATCTCCATCTCTCTTCCCTCCCTCTCGACTTCTTCCTCCATCCCCCCTCTCTCTCTCTCTCTCTTGCCCTCATCCTCTCTTTTCCCCCTCCCTCCCATCAAATATCATATCTCCCCATTACTTTGATCCTTCATTATCAGCAAGTTCGTCTCGCCCACGAGTTCGAGGCTCTCATCAGAAGCGATGACCGTTTCGAGATCGTGGCTGAAGTCATCTTGGGATTGGTGTGTTTCCGAATGAAGGTAATACAAACTTCATCCGAAAGGAAATTAGATTATTCAAATATCATTAAGTATCATGAATCGTAGAGGTAATTGTTTGTGATTAAAAACAAATAATACCCATTATAACTGTTACCATTCATAATAATTGACGGCAAATTACCTTTGCAAATATTATGCTATATTCTATATATATTTCTCTTTTTAAAAAGAGTGAATTTCCATTCTATTTTCAATCCCTCGGGAGTCACGTCAGTGATTACTCGTAACCGGTAGGTCCATGATTCGAAACCAAGTCGATATAAGTGCCCTTTGTAGTAAGGCATCATTGATCCTCATTACAAAATAGTAGGACTGAAAGTAGTAGGTCCCCTGGTTGCTTACTTTTAAACATACACTTAAGCTATCAATCAATCAAATGAATGAATCAATAATATCAATCAATCAAATGAATGAATCAATAATATTACTCAATCAAATGAATGAATCAGTTAATCAGTCAATCAATGTTTAATTGTGTTTCTGTTTTGTTTTACTTTTTGCTTCGAAGGGACCTGACGAACTGAGCAAACGTCTTTTAGAGGTAGTCAACGACCAGGGAAAGATCTTCATCAACTTCACAGAGTACAAGGGTCGATTTGTAATTCGCTTCCCTATATGCAGCGCCGCGGCCGAATCGAAGCATATGACATTCGCTTGGAGTATCATCGCCGAAGCTGCGGCGGAGGTTCTGAACGAGAAGCCGGCGGTGATCAATGGGCACGATCTTCGGGAATACAGGAAGAACGAAGACACAGGGATTCTCTTAGATATACTAAAACAAACTCGGGAGTTTATGAAGTCTAACACCTCTTCTCTGAATTTTGAAGGGAGTTGTGTTTAACCATGTAAGGCATTAGTACAAATTGTCGCTGAAAAATGATGTTCCATTTATTGGAATAAATGACTTATGATTATGGTGTACCTTTGCCAAGTATAAATATGAAATATTTCTAATTATAACCTGGGCTCGTAAGATCTTCTCCATCATATGATGTAGCCGTAGAATTATGTGCAATAATTTGTAATTCAAGAAAAAGTATAAATGTACACTTGTAAATAAGCAACTGAACTTCTTTCCGATATCACGGAACATACCGGTAATGATTTAACATTATCTAAAGTAGTATGTAGGCCAATATATTGAACAATTCATATTAATGATGTTACGTAGTGGATTGGTGTACAAAAGCAGAGATTTTATATTATTATAAAACTTATATCAATAGTACACATATGTATGCCTCTATTATGACAAATAGCTTTGAAAAAAAAAAAAGATATTTACTTCAAAAATCGGTGTGATAATTGAGTATGCAGGTTAATGGGCCTGGTTATGGTTGAAGCTGGACAATTTTCATTAGACAAATTATTTGTTGGCGAGTGCAATTCCTTTCGTGACATCATTGAAAGTTTTATTGATTCTCCGAGTTCCCTTCCAAGGCAATGATGAGTACATATGATTCATAATGATTACTCAGTATGACGTTGCTATGGCAATGATCCAGTAGACATTACCAGAAAGAAAACAATTAGTATTACCTAAACGTCGATTATAGTCACCTCGTTCATCTCTATCATCTAGCTTGTACTTTCTGGGCAAATACACCCTTCCAATATTTACGAAAAGCTATACTGATAGGCAAACATTCGCTAAAGGAAAAATAACACCAAGGTTAGTTCAAGTAAAGCTTCTTCTGAAATGCAAATAATCGGGGTATTCAGGAGAGCGATTGACAGATTTCGTCTTTCCAATAACAATTTGTCATTTCACACATTTTTATTATGCCTGGTTCGAGATTAAACAGTAATCGGGTAAACTTTTTCTATGTGTTTTCACACGCAATATCGTCATCTAAGGAATCTGTTCGGTTCTCTGATAATTCTCATTTCTGCTCTTCTTTATTTGGTGCATCAGGCGGAGGGGGGGGGGGGGGGGAGGTGGCAAGGTAGCGGACAAGTGCCCCCACCCCCGGTAAATCCCAACTTGGCATACCTCAATTATACATGAAGTACCAACCCCAAAATGTGCCCTCTAATTTTGCCTTCATTTATTTTTTATACCTAATAAAGGCACTTGAAACATGTGACACCCTGTGTTTTCTTATGCTTGTCAAAAAAATTGTTTTGCAATAAAAAGCACCTAATAATTATGATTGCAAGTTCTTTTGTTTGTTCTAGTTTTATTTCAATTCTTTTTATTTTCTGTTTCGTTTTTGTTTTTTGCTTGTCGCTGATTTTTCGGACTTGTGCATCCCCTCCCGGCTAGCGAATCCTGGATCGGCCATTTAACAAAATAATATTTCCATATTCATTGTAAATTAATCACTTCAAGAGGACCCAACTAATTAACAATAAATAAATAATGTTTATTAAAGGTTGAAATAACTTTGATGAAATAAATCTTTTTTTTTTAATTTCTTTTCCTTTTTTTGTGGACATGCATCATTGACCTTTTCAAGAAAACAAACATGTATAATTATATTAAATGATCTTCTTTCAATACTGGACAACTACAAGTCGAATAGCTGACTCTAATTTACATATGGTACAAGGCTGCACTCTCAAAAATATTGAACAATGCATTAAATTCATCCTTTTAAAAATGTATTTTAATTGTTCAACAGATATTGTCTTTTGTACAAGTATGTGCAAAATAATAAAATGAAAAATTATTCATATAATTTACATTTCTCAGTTTTGATTCCTACAAATAAACACATCTGTTAGTCTTGACACACATACATATGCAGTCGAACCTGCTTTAGCGACCACCTGTCTATAAAGACCACTATTTTTGTTTCCCTTGAATAGTGTTTCTCATTGAAACATGTATTAAAGGAACCTGCCCATAAAGACCAACTGCTCATACAGACTGCTTTTCTTGTCTCCCTTGAGCGGTCTTTATATACAGGTTTCACTGTACTACATAAACTAAAATATTCAGATATACTCAAATATTATGCACATCTCTCTCCACAATTCACATTTTGTTTCTCAGATTTTGTGCACTTTTCTTCGACAAATTCACATACATTCAAATTTTGTGCACATTTCTATCGCAATGATTGGTGTTGACTACATAACAGTTATGTAGTTCCAAAATGGGACAACATATTTCATTATGAGACAGCAAATACAGTCAATGTACATGTATATCAAGTATAGATAATAATGCAACAGAATAGAAACTCCATGTAGTATAATGGAAAGTTTTTTTAAAGTAGTTAGAATAGAAAACATATAATTCCATAAAGCTAGGAATTTTTTTTCTCGCCTGCCTGGATGAAGCAATATGCAATAAAATTGGGAAACTCATCGCACTATATGGTAAAGCTATAACTGAGCTTCTATGGATAATCATATTTTATATTTGAGTAACTTTAAAAAAAAACCTCTTTTCCTTCAAAATAAGCAATATCACCAGTTAACTTCCACAACACACAATAATATCTATTCATAATCCGTCATGAAAAGAATCTGCGGAATGGATTGGTCCAATGCGAGTCATGTAACAAAATACGATTCCCACTAGCCTCAGTGCAAATGAGCAAATTGCCATGGAGGGTAACATCTGACATCACGATCCGCGTATAGTCACAGATACTATATACAGCATATGACATCACACACGAAAAGTGCGTACAACATTGTGACGGCATTCATTTGCGCCTATCTATTGTTTTAGGCACAGGCGTGTGATGATGTCATCATGTCTTTGATGTCCATGCAAATTCATCCCTTTTTCAAAATTGTTTACGTATAGGCCTACGGTGCAGATGATCAATAGATTTATCTATTGTTTTAGGCACAGGCGTTTGATGATGTCATCATCATGTCTTTGATGTCCATGCAAATTCATCCCTTTTTCAAAATTGTTTACGTATAGGCCTACGGTGCAGATGATCAATAGATTTATCTATTGTTTTAGGCACAGGCGTTTGATGATGTCATCATTATGTCTTTGATATCCACGCAAATTCATCCCTTTTTCAAAATTGTTTACGTATAGGCCTACGGTGCAGATGATCAATAGATTTATCTATTGTTTTAGGCACAGGCGTTTGATGATGTCATCATTATGTCTTTGATATCCATGCAAATTCATCCCTTTTTCAAAATTGTTTACGTATAGGCCTACGGTGCAGATGATCAATAGATTTATCTATTGTTTTAGGCACAGGCGTGTGATGATGTCATCATTATGTCTTTGATATCCATGCAAATTCATCCCTTTTTCAAAATTGTTTACGTATAGGCCTACGGTGCAGATGATCAATAGATTTAGGCTTTATTTCAAAGAATAAGATGACAGATGTAAACCAAATATATACTGCCTACATTCGAGTCTCTGGTTAAACTATGGTACCAACGGTGACGTGAAGACAACCATTTTCCTTTGGGGCTGTGCCCCTCATGAAAATAGTCATGGTTCACAGCGCCTCAGGGACCATACTTCCAACCAGACCCTCTCAAGGCAATATATATATGTATATTACCTGTTTGCAGAGGTTATAAACACTCAAAACGTTACAGGTACATCATTCTCTGAATATTTTGGAGGTAAATGATATCCGACCCATCGTCCCATCTAAAGAACCAGCAATTCAAAACTTACCCCTGGATTAAATTGAAACCCATTTTTAATATAACCTGGTGCATGTAAGATTTTTATCCATATTTAGGATGTAGCCTCAGAGCTACATTACATGTACATGTACACGAATGCTTCTTACCAAAAGAGATTCAAGGATGGAAAAAAGAGTCTTGATTATCTATTATGATCGTTATCCATTTAAGATATTTTTTTACAGTGAAAAGAATATAAGAACAACAATTACACAAACTGACTCACTTAACCCTTCCCCTATTAGAACTGGGGAGCGTTTCATCAAGTGTTTTATCAGTGATTTTTACCGACAAATTTGCTCTCAGCCAATCAGATGCAAGGATTTCAGTAGCTTATAACAGTTGTCGGTAAAAATCACTGACAAAACACTTGATGAAACGCTCCCCTGGGTGCATCTTGTATCACGCCTATGGGAATGAGAGAATTCAGGGGAGCGTTTCATGAAGCGTTTTGTCAGTGATATTTACCAACAACTGTTATAAGCTACTGAAATCCTTGCATCTGATTGGCTGAGAGCAAATTTGTCAGTAAAAATCACTGACAAGACACTTGATGAAACGCTCCCCAGTAGTCAATGGTTAAAAGGTAAAAGCAGTAAAAACTTTTGTCATGTAAAAACAAAATACATTGGAAAGATTATCAGAATCATCGAATTGGGCATAGAGACACTTTGGAAAGTCTGCCTACAGTACTAAATAAGAAAGATCCATGTTTAATGTTTAAAAATAAAGTAGAGTTCTGATCATGCAATCACATTGTGAAAGAAACTGTCCCTCAGAAATTGGGAACGGTTTTTTATACTGTGTTGTTTTGGAATCATCAAAATAGATAAGAAATTGACCCAATCTCGCTGAAAAGCACATGTACTGCACACAGAAATGGGTATATAGGACTGCACACACCGTGGCATGAATGTTCGACCCCAAAATTTCAGCTATTTCTAGTCATATTTCGAATATGAGGGCATTTGAAGAGCAATCCTTTTCAGGGGATTTTTCTACTGTGATGTTCTTCCGAACTGATATAAAAGGAATGAGAAAGCTCACAAATTATTTTTCACCTTTCCCAGAACTCAACCTTGAGTCCCTTTCATCATGCTAAAGGTAAGACTCTGCAATACTTAATTATTTAGCACTTTTATACCAATAGATAAAATGTCCACTAGCAAAATAAACTCAATAGAAAAATGTAATTTTAAATAACATACATGTATTCTACATACATGAGACTTCACTACTGCTTGACATTAGTAGCCCCCGCATTTTAGTGTTATTCTTAATTACAAGTACAGATAAACGGGTGTCAGAGATCAGTTCAATTACAAAATCACACTAAAAATATTGTATACTAGATGCATAAAAGAAATATATATTGCACATTTGTTGTCACTTACATATACTTCAGCCTCCTCCATATGATAACAAGCAGTATCATTCAAATAAACAAATTAATTTTCATTAAGAATCACTGGTTAGTAATACAATAAATATGGACTACGAATAGATAGCAAGATGTTTCATCCTAACCCCCCTCCCCCCCCCCCCCCCCCCCCCCCCCCTCCCCGGCCCATTTTATTAACAGTGTAGGATTTCAACAGACACTAGAACTGTGATCTACGTTTACAGCACCATAGGATAATGTAGGTTCATGATGCTGGAGCAGATTTTTTGGCTTTTCAGAGATTTATTTTGACTAAAAAGGCACCTGAACAATGTGAGAACCTTTTTCTTTTTGTTTGTTTTATTTTTTATTGTTTGTTTATTTCTTATCAGGGATTCTTGATTTTTGCCTCCCCCACTGGAAAATCCTGGATCCACCAGGGCTTCAAACTGTTGGATACCATGTCATTTTCATTAAACATGCTTTCCAATTACATTGCATCCTGTGTTATCTCGGGCATGGTATTGAATAGGTTAAAGCATGATTTGCTGCTAATTGCATATATCAGTTCAACATTTTCCCAGCAAATCCGCTAAGACAGCTCAAATCCTGTATTACTGGTGATTGCATAGCGTAGCTTCTCTTTCAGCGTACTCTTCTTCTGATAGTTCGGTAGTTTGAGAAGATTGAAGCAGGTCGAAGAGGTTGGGAGGCGGCTGACGGGGTCACGACGCTGGATTCGTAGAAAGCCACGCAGCACGCTTCCAACCGTATCTCCGGTATCCTAGCATTTGATGAACAAAAAAAGTGTTCTACATGTTAATTAATAATGCTATTGCAGGTTTGTGATGATGATCAAAGTGATATAACTTTTCTATTCGGACAAAGGTGGAATACGAGTGAAGTGCATTGAACACATGTTACCGGTAATTCACTTCACTCTTATTCGACCGTTGCCATGTTCTCTGTGACAGTAAGGTGTCCAACATGAAGCAATGGTAGAATTGAATATTCCCGGACCAGAAATACTTCTGATAAAACATACGGTGAATATGTGCACACCCCTCACCCCCACTTCACTGAGCAAATTTCAGATATAGGTAACTATTTGATTAAACACAAGGCAGAGAATGCAGGTTGTATCTCCATCTGCATCTTTCGATGAAATAAAGTCAAGAATATTACCTGATCATCGCTGACTTCCACACATCTTATCGAGAAAGGAGGCTCCATGTGAGCAAAGCCTAGCAGTGGAGGCTTGGAACAACTTGTCACAAACTAAGAGAAGAAAAAAATTAAGTGAAAAAAGTATTAAAGATAAAGTAGAACTCTGGTCATGCAATTACATTGTTTAAAAAAAACTGTCTCAAAGCAATTGGGAAAGGTTGATCATGTCTACATAAGAATTGTTTTATAATGTGAGATTTTGGAATCATCAAAATGATAAGAAATTGACCCACTGTCGGTGAAAAGCACATGTACTGCACACAGAAATGGGTATATGGGACTGCACACATACAAGTGGCATGAATGTTTGGCCCGAACATTGCAGCTATTTCTCGTCATATTTCAAATATAAAGGCATTTGAAGGTCTTTCTATGTCTTCAATGTGGCATTTATGAGATCATTTTACAAGAACATGGAGCACAAAAAGAGCATTTGAACGTTAAGAAAGCATACCAAAATAATTTCACACTTTTTGGTAACCTAGGGTACAGCCCTGAAAAAAATTAAATAATTCAACAAAATGGCAGATTTTCATTTGGTACCCCAGGGTACCATTTTTTGTAATCAAATTGGTATGAATTCCACAAATCCTTATGAAAAGGGAGGATCCATGTGAGTAAAGCCAAGCAAAGGAGGATTAAAGCAGCTCGTAGGAAAGAAAATTCTAAAATATTAAATCTGACTGATCATGTGAGCAAAACTATCTAAAGCAAATTGGCAAAAATATTTTCACTAGGCTGTAATTGATGCAGAGCAAAAATGTAATATCCTTTGGCACTAGTTATACCTTAAATATAATAACAATAATAATTATAAGAAGTCACATTTCTAAAGCAGCTAATACTATTTTTCTAGGTGCTATGGTGCTGTTGTCCAAGCAGCTATCAGGCAAAGCATTGTCTTTTGCTGAATAGACAGCTTTGACAACAGCACCAATATTACAACTGTACATAATACATTAAACGAAATAATGAAACAAATTCTTACATTAATTCTGACATTATAATTATACAATGTATATATTCAAGGTATAAAGGAGAGAAGATAACCGACAGATAACTTCTTACGACTTTGGGCTTACACAGAATATGCATGTACCATCTATACATTTGAGTTTCCAACCATTCATACATGAAAAAGAGAAAGAGAGAGAGAAAGCTAGCACACCTTGAGAAAGAGTCCCCGCTCCTGAAATGTGAAGTCATTACTGAGGATGTCAAACAGCCAGTTGATCACTCGATGGGAGTTGTGGAAACCTCCATAGTACTGTGTATGCTTCCTAAAAAAGATTCATATTGACAAAATCTTGTTTGTATAACACATTTATGAGAATTCATATCCATATTCATGAGAATCATATCCGTATTCATGAATTCATATCCATATTCATGATTCAAATCCATATTCATGAATTCATATCCATATTCATGAGAATCATATCCATATTCATGAAATTCATACCATTTTCATGAGAATTCATATCCATATTCATGAGAATTCATATCCACATTCATGAGAATTCATATCCATATTCATGAGAATTCATATCCACATTCATGAGAATTCATATCCATATTCATGAGAATTCATATCCACATTCATGAGAATCATATCCGTATTCATGAAATTCATACCATTTTCATGAGAATTCATATCCATATTCATGAGAATTCATATCCATATTCATGAGAATTCATATCCATATTCATGAGAATTCATATCCATATTCATGAGAATTCATATCCACATTCATGAGAATTCATATCCATATTCATGAGAATTCATATCCACATTCATGAGAATTCGTATCCATATTCATGAGAATTCGTATCCACATTCATGAGAATTCATATCCATATTCATGAGAATTCGTATCCACATTCATGAGAATCATATCCGTATTCATGAAATTCATACCCTTTTCATGAGAATTCATATCCATATTCATGTGAATTCATATCCACATTCATGAGAATTCATATCCACATTCATGAGAATTCATATCCACATTCATGAGAATTCATATCCATATTCATGTGAATTCATATCCATATTCATGAGAATTCATATCCACATTCATGAGAATCATATCCATATTCATGAAATTCATACCATTTTCATGAGAATTCATATCCATATTCATGAGAATTCATATCCACATTCATGAGAATTCATATCCATATTCATGAGAATTCGTATCCACATTCATGAGAATTCATATCCACATTCATGTGAATTCATATCCACATTCATGTGAATTCATATCCACATTCATGAGAATTCGTATCCACATTCATGAGAATTCATATCCATATTCATGAGAATTCATATCCACATTCATGTGAATTCATATCCACATTCATGAGAATTCATATCCATATTCATGAGAATTCATATCCACATTCATGAGAATTCATATCCACATTCATGAGAATTCATATCCACATTCATGAGAATTCATATCCATATTCATGAGAATTCATATCCACATTCATGAGAATTCATATCCATATTCATGAGAATTCATATCCACATTCATGAGAATTCATATCAATATTCATGAGAATTCATATCCATATTCATGAGAATTCATATCCATAATCATGAGAATTCATATCCATATTCATGACAATCATATCCACATTCATAAAGATTCAATGACATGAATTGAATATTTGACTCGAGTCATTATTTTACTTAGCATTTACCTTCATTGGCTAATCAAAATGGCTAAAGACAAATCAAGATCATATCTGAGTTCTGTACTGAGCCATTGTGACATGATATATTGCTCAGACATGTTACAAGACATCTCTGATTCGGAGCCACTTTCTTCACCTAAAGAGCCTACACTGTCCCTCATTTTTTTCTTTTTAAATCCCACCGCAGCACTAGCGTCCTTTGGCAAGACGTTAATCTACATTTGCCACTCTCCACCCAGGTGTTAAATGGGTACCCGGTAGGATGCGAAAGTTAATGTCATTTGCTTAGCAACGTGAGCGTCACTGTACAGCCCATTGCTGGAATACTCCCCAGGGAGTGGAGAATGTGCATGCATTGTGTGCGGGCATGCCAGAATCCAATGACCGGGGTAATAATATATCTGTAATTGTGAGCGCTTTGGGCCACTATGGGAAAAGCGCGTTATAAATGCCAGGTATTATTATTATTATTATTATTTTGGATTTTACTATTCAATGTGATCACAAGGAACCTATAATCATCAACATTTTACATGATAACAACGTCATATCAAATGTTATTGCAATTTCTTTCAAAAGTTAATGCAACTTCTTTCAAAAGTTGGATCATACGGTGGGCTCTAGGCCCAAGCATTACTCACCTGAGATCATCCAAGTCCAGAGCATTGACATCCCCTGAGATAAGCCTCTGCAGTTCTGGTCCAGAGAACCAGGCTAACCAAAGGGGGTTGACAAGGGAGAGGAAGCCTCGCTTGAAGGCACGCGTCTGATCACGAATCTGCTGGCACATGCGGAAGTGAGCCATCAGGTGAATGTACTTGATCCTAGATGTGTGAGAAAGGGGAAGAAATTTTATCATTATCATTACCTTTGATCAATATAGTTTCACAATTAAAAATGCATAAACCGAAATACAAGGAATTTAAAAAGAAAAAAAAAAAAGCTCTTTAAAGGGATTCGGTAACTTTGTGGAGGCTTGATTTAATAAATTGTTGAAGTTTGATATCTGTCTTGTATAATGATGTTCAGAAGGAGAAATAAATAGCCAGGCATAGATCTGAAAGGTTTTCAAATATATAATGCTATTATTAAGATATCTATGACTGAATACTCCCGTTTACAAAAGCGTATGGCCATATGCTTTAGTCTAACACTGAGCCTATGAGGGAAATAAGTCTGGCATTTCCGGTCACTTGCATATGTTTACTTTTGTGAAGGATATGATGGTTTTGAAGTGCTTTTTTCCCCCCTGGGCTTCATAATTACACCATATTACATACACTGATAGCACGTAAGGCCAGGCAGCTCAGATTTTATCAACCCTCTACAAAGTTACCAAATCACTTTAATGTCGATGAAAATTAGAAAATAGTTGTTCAAATATACTTAACTACTTACGAGTACAAACATATGCATGCACTCTATTTTCAACCA
The DNA here is from genome assembly GCA_025617745.1 of Heliocidaris erythrogramma. NCBI lineage: Eukaryota > Metazoa > Echinodermata > Echinoidea > Camarodonta > Echinometridae > Heliocidaris > Heliocidaris erythrogramma. The sequence goes on from CM046861.1 coordinate 8,539,518, forward strand.
AAAAAAATTCTGCGTTATTTTCTTGTCCTGCATTAATAAGAAACTCCTAAATTTATACACTTTTTGTGTTTTGGAGCACTTTGAGTATTATTATTCAGTATTCCGCATCACTTGTGCCTGGGAGGGCACACTGTAACCCTTGGGTCTCATCCTCCTGGGGGGGTGTTTCATAAAGCTGTTCGTAAGTTACGCACGACTTTACGCACGACTGGTGATCAGTTCTTGTGCTAACTGATTGAGAATCTGATTAGTACAGCACCCAAGAACATGTTCCAGTCGTTCGTAAAGTCATTCATAACTTTACGAACAGCTTTATGAAACACCCCCCTGGTATAACTGATTAGAATATACAGGTTGACAACTGTACCTTGGTTTCCCCCCTACCGTTTCATGAATAGTGTAGTGGGTTCTCAGTTTGCATAAGTAGTGACTCTCCTACACACATGACCTCCATTTAGCATCCTATCTGAGGGACAGAGTGTTTTCTGTTGTATCGGTACCGTATTTTCCGCATGCTAACACTCAACAAAGGCTTTAGTCATATGCCTGTGGTGGATTCGAACAGAAGATCTTTGGTTCGACAGGCAGACGCTTTACTAACTGAGCCAATTTGCTTCCTCACATCAATATTACTATCATTCCTATCATTTATGATAATATACTGAGAAAAGCTGCATATATATAAGAGAAGTAGATGAATGATATCTTACTTGTTCTGGTTATTGACTGTGATAGCTTTACCACCAGGTATGAGCTCATGTGTGACCAGCTTTCCCATGAAATCTTCATCGAGCGAAAACACCAGATCTAAATCAGCCACGTCACCGTCGTAATGCTGATATCAAACAAATAAACAAAAATATAATGTCAGGCAATGTGCATTCAATCTGAACAACCTAGATCCTTATGTTAAACTAATGATAAGCAAGACTGCATCCAGACAATGGACCCCTACTTCTTTCACTTCAATCAGCATGTTTCTACATGAGACTGGAGAAATTAGCAGAATTATCTACCCTGAATGTAGCAAGTCTGTTTCTACTGAAGCACAATAAACCATTTATCTCTCTTTAATAATTAGTTAATACCTCAGCATTTATTAGTTCTGATTTTCAAGAGTTTGACAAATCGAAATATAAGATGTTATTCTTTGTTTTTAAGTTTCCTTCACAAAAATTTCAACCATGAAGAGTTCACACAACCTTTAACCTGCTTTCACAAAAATAAGTGATCCTAAGGATGGAGTAAACGTGAGAGCACCCTAATGGCGACCCCAACCCACAAAAATAAGTGATCCTAAGGATGGAGTAAACGCGAGAGCACCCTAATGGCGACCCCAACCCACAAAAATAAGTGATCCTAAGGATGGAGCAAACGTGAGAGCACCCTAATGGCGACCCCAACCCACAAAAATAAGTGATCCTAAGGATGGAGTAAACGTGAGAGCACCCTAATGGCGACCCCAACCCACAAAAATAAGTGATCCTAAGGATGGAGTAAACGTGAGAGCACCCTAATGGCGACCCCAACCCACAAAAATAAGTGATCCTAAGGATGGAGTAAACGCGAGAGCACCCTAATGGCGACCCCAACCCACAAAAATAAGTGATCCTGAGGATGGAGTAAACGCGAGAGCACCCTAATGGCGACCCCAACCCACAAAAATAAGTGATCCTGAGGATGGAGTAAACGCGAGAGCACCCTAATGGTGACCCCAACCCACAAAAATAAGTGATCCTAAGGATGGAGTAAACGCGAGAGCACCCTAATGGTGACCCCAACCCACAAAAATAAGTGATCCTAAGGATGGAGTAAACGCGAGAGCACCCTAATGGCGACCCCAACCCACAAAAATAAGTGATCCTAAGGATGGAGTAAACGCGAGAGCACCCTAATGGCGACCCCAACCCACAAAAATAAGTGATCCTAAGGATGGAGTAAACGCGAGAGCACCCTAATGGCGACCCCAACCCACAAAAATAAGTGATCCTAAGGATGGAGTAAACGCGAGAGCACCCTAATGGTGACCCCAACCCACAAAAATAAGTGATCCTAAGGATGGAGTAAACGCGAGAGCACCCTAATGGCGACCCCAACCCACAAAAATAAGTGATCCTAAGGATGGAGTAAACGCGAGAGCACCCTAATGGCGACCCCAACCCACAAAAATAAGTGATCCTAAGGATGGAGTAAACGCGAGAGCACCCTAATGGCGACCCCAACCCTATGACACTTGGGCGTACTGAATGATCCTTAGGACATCAATGTAGCACTCTCTTCCTTGTTTACTTCAGAATCTACAAGATGTCAAATAAATGTGAATTTTTAATAAAACAGATTTTTTTGCTACAGTACTTTTCAGCAAATAAGCAGGCTTCATTTTGTCATCTAGCTAAATCTAGCATGAAATCTCAGGACTAGGAAGGAAGCTCTTACCTTGACAAACGTTAGGTTCTTGTAGAGCTCTTTGTCAAGCGAGGGCAGTTCATCGATCGGACTGTAGAGGGTACTGTGATTGTGATCCAGGATCTGACTCAGAAAGAAGTGGGCGAAAGGCACCTCCACTACAATACCCTGAATGGAGAAAAATGTTAAAACCAGAGCGCGTTGATAGAGAGAGTTGTGACACGCGCATAATAAGCCTACGCGTACGTGGTCTTTGTTTAAAACATGGCGGATCATGGAGCTCTCAATAGTTCCCTTCACGTACATTCTCTATGAGAGGGAACTGTTTGAAGCTCCATGAAATGACTGACCAATCAGAAGCGACCTCCAGTGTCAGGACTCTCTGTATGGATAGCTCTGGTTAAAACCATTATATACCTTACCTAATCCTGTATGGATAGCTCAATTTTGCTGCGATCCCCATTGGTTTACGTGTAAAAAATTACTTTTGCGAGCGCGAGCGCGGATACCATATAATCGCAGTGCGATTTTGTTTCCCAAATTTAGTTTACTTGCGCAGAAGACCGGGTTCAGCGCTTCATTGTGCATACCTCATAGACAGCTTTTCCCAGCATCTTGCCAACAAACTCAAAGAGAGGAAGATGGTTTTCATTGATGTATGATGTAGGGCTTGGGTACAACCTCTGCTCGGCTGTGGTCTAATCAGAATCAGAATACAAAGAGAACTTGGTTAAAGGTATTATTCAACTCTTTGGATTACCAGCTGAAAAAAAAATTATCCACATTTTTTTATACAAAGCAAGTTTATATGGATGTAACAATGTTATGGAATTCTGTAATGTAAGTATCTACAATTGCCCTATAATACTCCATAGATGTGTATGCATATTGATATGTCAACTGTAATGTATATATATATATATATATAATATATATATATAGTAACTAATATTGTCTTTCTACGAGGCTTTAGTAAATAAATCACGATGTAATGACCATAAAAATGTAAAGTTGTATTGAAGGAGGACAAAAGATTATGGTAGCATGCATATATCATATAGATAAAGTTGTAACGAGTTTCTTAACCATTGCAGTGCCACAAAGTTTTAAAAACGTATCACAAATAAGACTTCGAAAGACAATTTACAATAACAGTTTGTTTTTTCCATAGTTCAGTCTTGATGAAAGGTGTGCTCCATTATACAGAACTTCTCAATTCAGATGCCCATTTTGAATTTCATGAAAAAGATAAAACCTTGCTTAAATTTAAAAAAAAATGAGATACAGAATCAATAATTGGCAGTTAAAACCGCCCTCAATCAAAACATGGAGCCAATTCCACAGTAAGAGGAAGATTATTACACTTACTGTGCCAAGGGGTTTAGCTCTCTTCAGAATTTTACCAAACTGTGATCAATGCTTACTTCTCAACTATCTGCACTTCATTAACTATGTATTATTTCACAAAAATTTGTGATACAAAACATTATTACTTTACCCAACTTTATGAATAAGGATTATTGAAAATTACATTTGAGTTTCTTTTTTGTCTGTTATTTATCGGTTTCTCATTCGTTTCATATTGTTTAATGTTGAAATAAGGTACTATCTTTTTAAAAATCTGCACTTTTCTCTGAAAATGTCTATGGTAGCATATAATCATAATCATATATTTAGAATGCTTGATTTATGCTCAAAATCTGATATACATTGACCACCATGTACCTTTCCTGTGGTCGAGCAATTGGTGGATGAAAATGACAAGTTTATCTGTCACATATACGTGACATCGGCACTGAAAGAGTTAACCGTGAATAATAAGGTCAATACTGGTACCTTGAATAGGTTTAAGGAAGGGTTGAAGACTGTCTTAATAGTTTCTTCCAGGAATTCCTTGAAGACACCATCCTGGTCAATACCGGCTTCATCAAGACCCTGATACAGAGAGATAAGAATATATATTACATAATAATCATTACATATGAAGAACATAACAATTTGAATCACAGTGTTACTGCCAAGTTATTTCCTCACTCGACTGGGGATGTAAAGTGCATTTGTTCAAACCCTAGCATGACACTCATACGTACAGCAAGCTACTATTAATATTATTACTTCATTATTACTACTACTATTAATAAATTTAAAGCAAAGTTGAACAAATATATATTCATATTCACATTAACCCATGATGTACATATACCATTACCCCCCCCCCCCACACACCCCCACCCTCATGTGTTTGCAGGTGTTTGTTGGTGCTTGTCTGCATGCTTAGTATGATGTGTGTTATTAAATGTAATATTTTTTTGCTTTGTTCTTCGTTGTTTTTGCATAATGCTATGTTTATCTAGGGAGCTACAACATGTACGCCATACAAGTTTCACAGAACTTTCTTGTAGTTTCCCTTTCTCTTAAACTTTATATGAATGCATATGTATATTATACTTTGTAAATATCCATTGTCATTTGTTATTTTTATATGATTGAGAAGAAGAATAAATCTGGAATATATTGAATTGAAATTGAAATTGAAATTGAAATTGAAATTGAAATTGAAATTGAATTGAATTGACAAACATTGTTTCTCTCAATCCAGGTATAAAACTGAATTGAATTGAATTGAAATTGAAATTGAAATTAATATTGAAATTGAATTGAACTGAATTGACAAACATTGTTTCTCTCCATCAAGGTATAAAACTGAATTGAAATTGAAATTGAAATTGAAATTGAAATTGAAATTGAAATTGAATTGAATTGACAAACATTGTTTCTCTCCATCAAGTTATAAAACTGAACTGAATCGACAAACATTGTTTCTCTCCATCCAGGTATAAAATAGGCACCGGGAAGGAGGGTAAACATGCACGCATCAGCAAAATGGCTACGGGCTAGAATGCTCCCCGGAGGAGTGAGGAGCGAAATGATCATATGGCTTGTTTACAGGGGCTACTTGCTATCTTCATTCACAGTTTCCTCTGTTGGTAAAATCAGTCACTCGCTCTTCCCGCTTCATTCCCTCTTTATTACCTGTTCATTGATGAAGTTCACCCTGATGCAGCCTTTGAGAGCTTGAGATGCCACTGATGCAAGCTGCTGATAGCCATCCTATATATATATTTAAAAAAGAGGTCATCAAAAAACTAGTTAAATAACTTTTGTTCAGAACCATATACAGTACAATGAAATGTCATAGATCAGTCATGTGATAATATAGTCAGGGATGCCACTTCGAATTGATAAAAAAGTAGGAAAAATCATCTAGAATGGGCCTTGTGTACATAAAAAGTGGTTTTCTATGGCTAAAAATATGTTGAAAAAGTAGGAATTCCTACTTTTGTCTGAAAAGTGGCATCCCTGTATAGTAAAAGAAAACATTATTGGAATATTTGATTTTATAATACATACCGGTATGAGTAATTGCGATTGTGAGATTGTGGAATCATCTAAATGATAACAAATGAAATAAATATTGCTGCAAATCACATACCGGTATAGTGAAAAGCACTGTATACAGGCATGTGCCATCAAAATTTGGTCCGAAGTGTCGAACTAGTTTTTATCACATCTGAAATTTGAGGGATTTTCAAAAGCTGTCTTTTTGTGCAACATCTCTGCCATGATATTCTTCCAGGGCCCTGTTGCATAAAACGTTTATGTCATGATTCATGACATAAATCCCTGAATCACGACATAAACATAAAATGTCAATGACGTAGCTTGTGCAGAGATTTATGTCACAATCGAGATTTACGTAAAAGTTTTATGCAACAGGGCCCAGATCGGATTAAAACAAATGAGAAAGCTCAGGGCCTCGTTTCATAAAACTTGTTATCAGTAGCAACTGCCACATTTCTAGGACAAATTTGCTTTCAGCCAATCAGATGCAAGAATTTCAGTAGCTTATAACAACTATCATAACTTGTTATTGATAACAAGCTTTATGAAACAGGGCCCAGAAGTTATTTTTCACCCCTACAAGAAACTCAAACTTCTCTCTAAAGCAGTGTTGCTGATTGAAAACTTAAAATAACCGCATGAGTATGTCCACAGCTCATGAATTCAGGATTCTTCGCATACTTTTAGAATCTTTACATCCTTATACTCCTGAGAAAATGAGGTAAAATCTCTTTTTTCTTTATTGTGAGTGATATCTTAGAAATGTAACAGCTAAGGTGCTATCACTTTGACATGGTCATGAAGTACAAGTACAAGTAGTTGAATCATTTATCAATTTGGGTTAGAACCTACAAAGAAAAAAACAACAACCCCGGACTATCAGGTGTATTCTGAAGGAAAATGGTAAACATTCAGTAAATAAGATATCTTTTAATACAACTGTACACATACAATAACTTTGAATAGAACCGTTGGACATTTTGAAGAATTAGGCTTTATTTTAACTCACCTCTACAAGCCTTGATCTATGTACAGTGACATATGTCGAGTGTGGCTGCGACATAGGCGACTCGGTATAACCCAACGATTTCTTCTCGTCACTCACTCGTTTCCGGAACAGTATCACCCTCTGCATAAACAAAATTAACAAAAGTGTTATCAACGATAGTCACGATTAACTTAAGTATTAATATATATAAATAATACTAGACAGTCCCAAGACTTTCATTTACCAAATTTTAGATATAAGTTCTCTCGAACCACAATCCAATACGCTGGACCCACCCTTTGGAATAGCTTACCGAGGGCACTTAAATCTTGGCCTTTTCTTAACTCTTTTAAACATAGATATAAAAGGTTTCTCATTGACTTGTAATTTGTTTTATGATGCCGTTTTTTGTTTTTGTTTTTGTTTTATGTTTTTGTTTTTTGTATTATGTCTTTTTTGTTTGGGATTAGCCTTTGATAGCCCCATGGCCTTTGCAAATCCCGCACATTTGTATTTTATGCCTGGACTCAACCTATGTATAATATGTTATTTTGCCTTTTTTGTTGAAAATGTGAAATAAATGAATTGAAAAACTGAATTGACAATGCATTCTGAGTATTAAAATATTTTTTATGCTAAGATTTCTTTCATCGATTTTTAAGTGAAAGTTTGTCACCTAAGTCATGTTTGTGTCATGCAAGCGCAATGTATTCTTCAGAACAGTACAAAACTACAAGTTACAAATTTCATAGACGCTTGCAAAATCATATTGCTCCAAATGAATCATGTAATGTGAGAATGAGCATTCAATGTGCATTCAAACTGGACTGCCATAATTGCGAAAGTACGATTTCATTGTAATTAAAATCATATTGATTATTTTGACAAAACAATAGGTCATCCCCCCTGATAAATAGAATTGCGTAAAACATCTCCGCCACTGATTTATTTCTACAAGAGTTCTATCCTGCATGTACTTGAATAACATACCTCTCTGTGTGGAATGATATGAGGTATTTTCTGGAGGATCAGATCAGCTCTCTTTGAGTTCTTCTCCAGTTCTGACTTGAAGGAGCTCATCTTCAGGTCCCTGAAAGTATATACCAGAAAAGAATATCTTGTAATCATGAAAATATGCCACGTGATACATAAATACATGTACGTGATTCATAGGCTCAAAACCACCAATAAGATCATAGTGATGCTATTGATTACTCTCACTCTAATATCTAAAGTGGATTCTACTGGAGAAAGTTCCAAGTGTTATATATAATTCCTTCCAGCTATCCTTGGGCACTATCCACAGGAGAAAGAGACAGACAGACAAATACACAAACAGAGAGAGAGAGGGAGAGAGAGGGAGAGAGAGAGAGGGAGAGAGAGAGAGAGAGAGAGAGAGAGGGAGAGAGAGAGAGAGAGAGAGAGAGAGATAGATGGGGGGAGCTGTATATTCCTACTACTTCTTACTTGACAAGCCAATGAACTGGGTTGAGCAAACTGTCTCCTATAATCCTTATCATAGAGCAGTATCAGCAGATAGAGAGATAGAGAGACAGAGACAGAGACAGAGACTTATGGGGTGTTGCAAGAAAGTTGCAATCAATTGCAAATTGTAAAGCAAATTAGAACAACCATTCTGAATGGTTCAGGGTCTGCCCATTCAAGAAGATGCGCTTGCAACAATGATTTTGATTGGTCAGTACCGATCAGTTGCAACTTGCAATCAATCGCAACTTTCTTGCAACACCCCAATAGAGAGACTACTTACTTGACAAGCCAATGAACCGGGGGAGCAAACTGTCTCCTACAATCCTTATCATAGAGCAGCATCAGTAAGGTATGAGTGGAGTTGAACAGGCTCTGCAGTTTGGGATTCTCATCTAGAAAGACGAATGACAAGATAAAAGAAACCCTTATATTTGCAGTTTGAGTTGTCTAAAAGGCAATTCCACATTTCCAACAAGTTTAAGTGAGTGAATAAAGACAAATCAGGGAAACAGCTTGGTAAAAGTGAGTGCACTCAGAGAAGCTTCATTTTGAAAAAGAAAACAAAACATAAAAGTGAATTCATGGTAAAGTTTAGACCAGCCGATTGATAAACAAAACAGCGACAACTTGCTGAAAACCTCTTTCCCTGAAATTCACCAATGCAGACATGTGCACATGGGACAACACAGCAGGAAGCACACGTATGTTTGATAGCCTCGACATACCTGAAAGTTTATGGAATGCCTTTTATATGTTTGCTTATTATTCGGCAATTAAAACTTTTCTTTCTGAATCATTTTGCAGATATTTTTGCAAATTTATACATATACAGGTAAAGTAGTACTGTAAATGCTGTTATTTTTGCGCGATTCAATTTTCGCACTGAGCGACCCCAAAACATATTCACAGGTTCTTAAATTCGCGCTGCACAATTACACGCTCCTATGTACACCCAATCCATTTCTTAATTTACACACACGCAGTCCATTCCATGCATACGGCATGCACAACTACACACACACGCCCTTAAAAATGAATTGGACACACACACACACATATTAATGTGCTGAAGCACGCAATTCAACACGCATAGGAAACCAGGCTAATATTTTCGCGAGTTCTAGAATTCGCGCCCGCCGAAAATAGCGCGAATATTTCTGCATTTACAGCAGTTTTGTTGAATGTTGTTGAAATTTGTTCTTTATCTTTACCAGAACGTATTTAAAGGGGAAGTCCACCCTGACATTAAGCTGGTTTTAAAAGAAGCAGAAAAATTAAAGAAACAGATCAGTGAAGGTTTGAGCAAAATCTAATAAGAAATAAGAAAGTTATGAAGTTTTGAAGTTGAAATCAATGAAACACAAATTGGCAACTCTGTGACGTATCTTGCGAGCTCATATCCCATTTGCCCTGTACTGAAAAAAATCATAAATTTCCATTTTCTCTCTAAAACAATATTTCAACATACATGCACCCTAGATATAATCATTTCACTTATGCTTTTACACAAAACCTGTATGATACAAATCTATTCCCTCATTAAAAAACCAGGAAAATGAAAATTGATGAATTTTTGTGTACGGAGCCAATGGGAGAGGAGCTCGCAAGACACGTCACAGAGTTGCCAACTTCTGTTTGATTGAAACATCTTATTTATTATTACTGAAAATATCTTAGTTCTTATTGGATTTTTCTCAAACTTTCACTAATCTGTTTGTTTGATTTTTCTGCTTCTTTTTAAACCAACTCAATATCAGGGTGGATTGTCCCTTCAGCTACATTTTTTCAACATCACTTTATTGATCAATCTCGCACACATCACAGCATACATAATACGGAGAGACAAGAACTTCTGAACTTCACCTACCCAGATTGTGTTCCCAAATAACCTTGAAGACAAAGAGATTGAGAAATGAAGACACTGCAACTAGATCATCAGGATGGAAGGGAATCTGCTGATCATAAAACTCTCCATCATCTAAGATCCTACATGCACAGAAAATTAAAAGAAAAATTAAAATCATGAATTGCTATCAGAATGTAATTTCACAATGCATCTTGCTAGCAAGAAATATGAACAGGAAATGCTGAAGTCTGTTTCACCATTCGCAGTCGATATTTGAAGAAAAAAAGAAAAGAAATTAAAGGGAAATTAACCTCAGCGTATGAATTAGCTTATTTTGAATGGTGTAGTATATGCCTCTTATTTGATACATGCAATTTCATGTAAAAACACAGGATATAGATATAAATCACTATTTTCCAGCCAAGTTATTGTCTGCTAGCAATAATAAGGGGGCTGCCATTACTTTATGTGTACACGAAAATATTTTTCATCCCAAGTAATATTTCCTTCATCGTTAACTTGTAATTGATTTTTAGAGGACAAATATATATTAGATATAGTCACATATTCTGAAATGTAAGTTTAGTTTTATATATTTTTTAAAAGGTCTTAATTTGTTCATAAAAATATACTTTCTGTACGTGGAGACGGAGAATTGACGTCAAGGACGGAGACAATCGTAACAATACCAAAACAAAGCGAGGAATCTGCATTACAGGATGGCTATTAGAACTCATGGGTCGTCAATTATCTAGGCCCATGGCCAATAACAATCGTAATAAAATCAGAACAAAGCGACGTATCTGTTGTAAAGGTAGGCTATTATCAATGCATATGGTACCTAATGATCCGTGTCATGCACAAAATGGCAGCCTCCATGGAAAGACGTAGCAGACAATACCGCATCTAGAATATCATGTGGGGTTAATTGTCCTTTAAGTTATGTGCTTATGACTGTGCGCACATACTAGTGCATAGGCTTATCACAAGTCCCTTTCATCAATATTTTGAGTGTAGTTTCAGTATCTAAACTCACAATATCTTTTTACAGATGTAATATATGAAACTAGAAATGTGCATTGCTGGGGCCGCGCAATGCTAAATGTATCCCCCGGCACTGGCAGCGATTTGAAGGAGGGACAAAGACCCTCCCCATCCCCTCCCTCAAACAAAAGGATGGTGTAGAAATTAGATGTGTAGGTTTCACTAAGACACATCTTCATATAAAATTTGAAAGAAATGTGTTGAGAGATATACCAAGATACATCTCCATACAAAATTTGAAAGAAATCCATCAAGAAATGTGGCCTGCAGAGTGCACTCACGCCATGCCCTGAAGTATGACCTTTGACCCTATAAAAGACGGAACACTGGTGGCAGCATCACCAAAAACTATAGGTTTTTAGATTACACCAAGAGACACCTTCATGCAAAATTTGAACGAAATCCGTCAAGAAATGCAGAAGTAAGAGTGCAAGAAATGGAAAAATGACCTTTGACCCTATAAAGGACAGAACAATGAGGGCAGCATCACCAAAAATTAAATATGTGTAGATTATACCAAGATACATCTCCATACAAAATTTGAATGAAATCCGTCAAGAAATGTGGCCTGCAGAGTGCACTCACGCCATGCCCTGAAGTATGACCTTTGACCCTATAAAAGACGGGACACTGGTGGCAGCATCACCAAAAACTACAGGTTTTTAGATTACACCAAGAGACACCTTCATGCGAAATTTGAACGAAATCCGTCAAGAAATGCAGAAGTAAGAGTGCAAGAAATGGAAAAATGACCTTTGACCCTATAAAGGACGGAACAATGAGGGCAGCATCACCAAAAATTAAATATGTGTAGATTATACCAAGATACATCTCCATACAAAATTTGAATGAAATCCGTCAAGAAATGCAGAAGTAAGAGTGCACAAAAGGGACAAATGAGCTTTGACCCTATAAAGGACGGAACAATGAGGGCAGCATCACCAAACAGTAAAGATGTGTAGATTATACCAAGATACATCTCCATACAAAATTTGAAAGAAATCCATCAAGAAATGTGGCCTGCAGAGTGAACTCACGCCATCCCTTGAAGTATGACCTTTGACCCTATAAAAGACGGGACACTGGTGGCAGCATCACCAAAAAGTACAGATTGTTAGATTACACCAAGGGACACCTTCATGCAAAATTTGAACGAAATCCGTCGAGAAATGCAGAAGTAAGAGTGCAAGAAATGGAAAAATGACCTTTGACCCTATAAAGGACGGAACAATGAGGGCAGCATCACCAAAAATTAAACATGTGTAGATGATACCAAGATACATCTCCATACAAAATTTGAACAAAATCCGTTGAGAAATGTGGCCTGTAGAGTGCACTCACGCCATGCCCTGACGTATGACCTTTGACCCTATAAAAGACGGAACACTGGTGGCAGCATCACCAAACACTATAGGTTTTTAAATTACACCAAGAGACACCTTCATGCAAAATTTGAACGAAATCCGTTGAGAAATGTGACCGCCAGAGCGCACACAAGAGTACACACAAGACATCTATCAAAATATGACCTTTGACCCTATAAAAGACGGAACACTGGGGGCAGCATCACCAAAATCTATAGGGTTCCAGATTTTACCAAGAGACACCTTCATACAAAATTTGAACAAAATCCGTTGAGAAATGTGACCGCTAGAACGCACACAAACTATCCCCAAAAATATGGCCTTTTACCCTATAAAAGACGGAACACTGGGGGCAGCACCACCAGAAACTATAGGGGTCCAGATTTTACCAAGATACACGTCCACAGGAAGTCTGAAAAAAATTCGTCGAGAAATGTGACCGCTAGAGCGCACACAAGAATGTGACGCGGCGGCGGCGGCGGCGGCGGCGGCGGCGGCGGCGAAACGCTGCTGAATCCAAAGTATCCTCCGGCATACTGCCGGGGGATACAATTAATATTTTTAAATACATCATACCGTCATGGAACCCAAAACATAAAAGCCACATTATTTTCTGGTGATTGGTCCCCCTTTACAAATATCACAAGAAGACTTATGCAATAGCTGGCACTGTCAATCATGACTGAAAACTTACATCCCAGAATCATATTTGCTACATTTTTATATTTTTTTATTTGATACATTTTTATGAACATGCATTAAATGAAGGCTTCTCCACTGAAATAGCTCAAACTATTAACCATAACTGATAACTTGTCTCACAAAATTGTATCAATGATATATTTTATAACCTTGCATTAGAGGATGACTTACGCAATGAGATAGCTGGCACTGTCACAGAAGAGCATGAGCACGGAGAGGATTGACTGCTGCTCCGAAGGACTATTCGCCAGACAGTCCTGGAACACTCTAAGTCCACCGTGAGGACCAAGCTCTGCTATGAACTTCCAGAGTCTGGGCAGGAGCAGGTCCCGATAACTCAGCCCTAAGTGAAGGATGGGATGGACAACAATACATAAAATATTGTATGCTTCGCAGTTCCAAATAACTTAATACAGTCAAACCTGCTTTAGCAACCACCTGTCTATAAAGGCCACAATTTTTGTTTCCCCTGAAAAGTGTTTCTCATTGAAATGTGTATCAAACGAACCTGTACATAAAGACCATCTGCTCATAAAGACCGCTTTTCTTGTCTTCCTTGAGTGGTCTTTATAGACAGGTTTCACTGTATAGGAACCAACAGAGCTTTCACCCGTAGATTACTGCATTCTCTTATTCCCATAGGCTTAATACATGAACCATCCGGCTCCAGTACGCAGTGGGTTAACATGAAGCATGGATGCACACGATGACAAATTTTTTTATCCGTGATGTACATGTACAACAAAAAGGTTGTTATAATTGCACACTCGTAAACATTTAATAAATAGAGTATCACATTTTCAGCCGATAGGATTCAACTCGTCTTTCTTGCTTTGTCTCCCAAGCCCCTAGGTATACCTGTCAATTAGACCCCTTTCTCTCTCTCTCTCTCTCTCTTTGTGCTATCTTCTTTCCTTCCATCTTCTCTTTCTTCCATTTTTTTTTCATTCTCACTATTTGTTCCTTCTCCCTAATCTTCTTCCTTTCCTTTCATTCCTTCCATACTTTATTCCTTTCTTCCTTCCTTTTTGGATTTTGCATCTCTTTCTTTCATTTCTTTTGCTTTTTCTCCTTTGTTCCTTCTCCCTAATTTTCTTCCTTTCATTCCTTCGTTCCTTCCATACTTTATTCCTTCCATACTTCATTTCCTTTCTTCCTTCCTTTTCAGATTTTGCTTACAAATCCCTCCCTGTCCAAAATGATTACCTGTAAGTATATCCCTTCTAAGTTCCGTCAATGTACTCAGTGAAGTCTGGTACATGGTACACAGAGAACACACTAAGATCACCTCCTGTGAATTGAGACTCTTGCAAGACTTGTGGTTTCCAAGCTTAGACGTCATGCGCTGCAACTTCTTCAGTATGTTGCCACCTGTAAGGAAGTGAATGATAAAAGCATTTGTCAAAGCTACACTGTAACCATCATCTGCAATCATCCTTAAACCTTGTCATCACTATCACCACCATCATCATCTGCATCAACATCATCATCATCATCATCATCATCAACATCATTATCAACATCATTATCATCATCACTACCATCATCAACATCATCACCATATTCATCAGTTATCACCATCATCAGCATCATTATGATTATCTGTATCACCTTCATCACTATCAGCACCATCATCATCATCATCATCATCATCACCACCACCTCCACCATCATCATCATCATCATCACCACCTCCACCATCATCATCATCATCACTACTACCTTTAGTTGGAGTCTTTCCATTGGTAGGGCTAGAGGCCTCCTCTGGCTGTGGCCCTTTCAGCACCCCAAGAACACAGGTCTGAAGTATGGTCTGGCCCCAAAGATGCTGCAGTTGTTGAGTCACAAATCCCATGGCATCTTGTAACCTGCCATAACAAAAACATACAATTATCATATAGATCAGATTACATTTGAACACCACAAATGTGCCATGTCCATGTACATATCTCAACCAAAAAAGCAAACTCTCTATTGGGCTTCCTGCAGAAAAATATTAAGATTTGTCCACCAAAGACAAAGGCGTTAAATGTACAAGATATTAGTACGTCCTATGCTGCTATTGGGTGGGACCGGTCCACTCAGGAGAACATCAGAAAGGTGAAAATGGTGCAATGACATTGTGCATGCTTTATCCTGGATGACTTCCAATGCACAAGCAACATTACTTCCATGTTGAATCAATTTCAGTGGAGAAGTCTACAAAAGAGGAGGGCACAGCTAAAAGTGTAGAGGGTCTACAGCATACCCCACGGCCTGGTTGATCTTCCACTCACCAACTTTATATATCAGTTGTTGGTCCGCTAACCTTTGGAAATCCACCAAAGTTCCAGGTTCCCATTGCTAGAACTCACTTATTCCAAATGACGTTCTTTCAAGATGTTAACCAGGTGTGGAACTCCTTACCACCTTCCGTCATCAACTGGAGGTTTTCAAGCAAAAGGCAACCGTGAACATCATCTTGTATCTCAAGGTGTCGTGGTCTAAAGGATACGTCACCAGACTGACGATCACATGGTTCACAGTTCGAGTCTGGCCGCGGCACTAACGTCCTTTTGCAAGACATTAATCTACATTGCCACTTTTACCCAAGAGATAATGGGTACCTCTGAAGATTGCTGAAAGTCAATGTGACTGTTTTTGCCATTTGCTCTACATGCATGCATGTCAACGGTGCAAAATGGTAGGAATGCTCGCTAAGGAGTGGAGATGGTGCACACTTGTGTGTGGGCTAGAAATCAATGACCAGGGGTAGTAATAAATAACATTGTAAAGCACACTGAAGTATTAACATAATGCGCTATATAAATGTAAAATATTATTATTATTAAAAGTATTTATTACCACCATTTTTAAGATGAATTATCTACATTACAAATGTTGTGGTTATGCTGGAAGTGTGTATATGAGTAGATGATAAGCTCTGAAATAAACTAGAAATATCACTGAAGATGATGACTAATACCCCCGCCCCGTGACAACAGCCTTTCTTGACTTTTGGTCGAAAACTGAGGAAGTAGTTCGATCCGCAAGATTTTTCCCTGATTTACTGCCATAGATATGCCGTTTCCATGGCAACGCAGCTTCCGACACATCAAAAAAATATGTTGTACACATCTTCCCAGTAAGACCAATGTGTGTACCAAATTTCATGACTTTCGGTCAAAAACTGAGGAAGTAGTTCGATCCGCAAGGTGTTTCCTTGATTTTCTGCCATAAATATGCCGTTACCATGGCAACGCAGATTCCGACTCATCCGAAAAATATGTCTTGCACATCTTCCCATCAAGACCAATGGGTGTACCAAATTTCATGACTTTCGGTCAAAAACTGAGGAAGTAGTTCGATCCGCAAGGTGTTTCCTTGATTTTTTGCCATAAATTTGTAAAATCAGCACTGATTTTCTTATTTACTATATAAATCTATATACCTACCTATTATGCCTGTAGTCTTGACTACGGGACCCCTTCGAGAATTTAACACACATGCGTCACAATATTGTGCGCACCCCCCGTAATCCTATTGTCCTCGCCACTCACGCGCGCCAACACGCTACGGCCATCTTCCTCTTTTGCGAGCAATCCCAAGTAGAAACATGTTGCTTGCAAGGAGCGGGGAAGGAGGGAGGGTCATAGGTAGGTATATAGATTTATATAGTAAATAAGAAAATCAGTGCTGATTTTACAAATTTACTGCAATAAATCATATATACCTACCTATTATGCCAGACCAGCGCCAACTCAAAGACCGGGAGGCATGTTTCGAGCGGAAGGAAATAGGATTACACCAAAGACTACAAAGAAGACACAGCGGCCTTCAAGGTGGCTGGCGCAAACAAAGCTTCACCTGCGGGAATATCCCTAAGGTAGCAAGAAATGAAGGAATTGGGCGAACGCCAATAAGCAGCCTTCAAAATATCAACAAGCGCCACACCTTGAAACAGAGCCCAAGAAGTGCTGACACTACGAGTATCATGAGCACGAAGCTTACTGTCGGATAAAAGAGCCTCTGTGCCAGCGGCCCTAATAGCTTCAACGATCCATCTAGAAATGGAATCAAGAGAGGCAGGAGAAAAAGGCTCTCTAGTGATCAAGAACAACTGATCATCCTTACGATAAGACTTAGTCTTATCAATATACCATTTGAGAGCCCTAACAGGACACCAAACTTTGTCCTCACGCACCGAAGAAAAGTCAGAAAGCGGACAAAGAAAAATCTCAACAGGACCGGAGGTAGCTGTCTGATTCTTGGCAACGAAAGAAGCCCTAGGAATCAACCTAACACCTTTTCTCTCCCAGCGAACATGACCAGGAGTAAGACAGAGAGCATGAAGAGTACTGCGCCTCTGCCCAGAGGCAATAGCTACCAAAAAGAGCGTCTTAACCGTAAGATGATGAAGCGAAGCTTCACCTAACGGTTCAAAAGGAGGTTTCGCTAAGGCCTCCAGGACCTTAGGCAGACTCCAAGACGGCACTAACTTAGAAAACGAAGGTCGTTTCAGAAAGAACGAACGAATCAAACCACTTAGTAGCGGGGAATTGGAAATCCCCGAACCATCCGAAAAACCCGAAAGAATGGCCCCGATCGCCGAACGGTAGCCTCGGATAGTAGAAATAGACCTCCCTTTGTCAAATAACGAGATTAAGAAATCCGCAAATGAACCAAAAGGAGCCTTAGAAGGGGTTTGATTTCTCTCTTTGCACCAAAGGAAAAAGACCGAGAGACGGGAATTGTAAATTTCCCTAGTAGAAACCCTACGACTGGACATTAAAAAGTCCGCGGCTCTATCAGAGAGACCCGACTGTCTTGCAGATTCCCTGACAGGGGCCAAGCAGTCAAATGAAGAGACTCCGGATTGTGGTGAAGAATCCCCGATAGGGGCTGTAACACCAGATCCGCTCTTAACAGGAGAACTAACAGTTGAGCCCTTAGAAGGCTCATAAGTTCCGGAAACCAATTCCTCCTGGGCCAAAAGGGAGCTATTACAAGCACCCTCGCCCGATCTTCCCTGATTTTCCGCAAGACACGCGGAATCAGTTGGAAGGGAGGAAAGGCGAATCCCTGAAGGTTCTCCCAGCTGAGGGAGAAAGCATCGAGAGCCCATGCTCCCTGATCGCGAACACGGGAGCAAAACTTCGGCAGCTGGTGATTTAGCACCGACGCAAATAGATCCACTTCCAGTGGACCTAGGCAACTGCGAAAGCGGCAAAATACTTCCGGATGGAGCATCCATTCCGATGGAAGATACCTGCCCCGGGACAGAAAATCCGCAAAGAGGTTTTCCCGACCGGGGATGAAAGAGGCCACGGGTGTGATTGCCATGCGACGACACCACCTCCACAGCTGGGCTGCTAGGGCATTCAGGGCAACCGAACGAGTGCCTCCCTGCCGATTGATATATGCCGCCACAGTAACATTGTCCGTGAGAATCAGAACCGAACGACTGAGAAGTCGACTTCTGAAATGGAGCAAGGTCAACAGAACTGCCATAAACTCCAGGACATTGATATGAGGAAGAGTCCCAAGATGAGACCAATCCCCCGCAACCGTGCTGCCGTTGCAGTGTCCTCCCCACCCCAACCGAGAGGCGTCCGTCGAAACCGATATCGACGGAAGAGGGGCAGAGAAGGACCTGCCTCGCGCGAGAAACACCTCGCTCGTCCAACAAGCGAGAAGAGACTTGATCTTTACTGGTACTGGAATCCAGACCAAAAGAGTCTTTTCCCGGCTTTAAGAACCTGAGGAGATGTCTCTGAAAGGGTCTCATGAGGAGCCGACAGTCCTCTAAAACATCGACTAGACTGGCTAGATAACCTAGAAACTGAAGCCACTGTCTGGCCGAGACTCTTCTGGCCAGCAAGAGCTTGCGAGCCGCAGAGACAATGGTGAGAATCCTGTCTCGACTGGGCCGAGCTAACTGATTCCTTATGTCTACCACCGCCCCCAGAAAAACTGGGCTGCGAGTGGGGACTAACTCTGACTTTTCCCAATTTATTAGGAAACCTAAGTCTTGAGTAAGAGAGACTAGCAACGAGTCTCGTCCAACAAACGATCGCGCGACTCCGCAAGGAGAAGCCAATCGTCCAGGTAACAGAACAACCGCAGGCCGCGACGCCTCAGAAAGGCCGCTAGCACCGCTACAACTTGAGTAAAAACCCGAGGGGCCGGGCGCAGCCCGAAGGGAAGAGCCCGAAACCGGTAAGTCTCCGAGAGGAAGGAGAACCCCAGAAGATCGCGAGATGCGCGATGAATGGGAATGTGAAAGTACGCGTCCTTGAGATCTATCGAGACCGCGTACTCTTCCCTTTTGATCAACGGAAGAATGGAGGCAAGAATCTCCATACAAAAATGAACCGGAGAAATAAATTTGTTTAACCTCTTTAGGTTCAGTATCAAACGAAGTTTTCCCGAGCGCCTGGGAATAACAAAAGTCGGAGAAAGGGAAAAAGGACAGCCTGTGAGGTGTTCAAGTCCCTATAGCACCTCCGGGGAGCGGGGCGGACAGATCTATGAAGAAACCGTCTCGTCCGCCCGCTGCCTGAACCCAAGCAAAGTCGAACCCTGCGCGCGGGTTGACTAAAAGTCAGGGAAAGTTTAGAACAAAGCAATCGCTTCTACCCCACAAAGGGAGAGCAACTAAGGCTCTGCCTGCCCCAGCGATTCGGAGACCGAAGCTAGAGAGGCCGCTTCCAAAACTGGATCCGCCTGAAAAGATCGTGACAAAGAATCACGAACAAAGGCCGAAACGGTCGGATTCACGCATGAACCGCCATAAGCCTCCTCACCCGACGGAGCCCCGAGGCTGCGAGACTAGGAGGCTCATGTGATCTCATCACAGACAAAGAAGAATAAACCATAAAAGGCTAATTAGTCTCGATGTCCGACCCAAAAAAGGGACAAGAGCAGGGGATGTGAATCCTGGTACAAGGAACCAACCCTGAGTCTGGGCAAAGCCCATCTCACACTGAACATCTCAGCTTGAGAGACCGAAGGGTTAGCTAAACCCGATGGGCAAGAGGCAGACAAAGCCTTGCCTCTTTTAGCCCCTTCCCTAGGCTTCTGATTGGCCCAAAAAGAGCCTAAGTCGAAACCCGCTTTTCAGAGCGTTTATCCGGTTTCGTTCGGATCCCCGAAGCCCTTCGGGAACACGAACCGAACCCTCCACTGAGGGACGCTCACCTCCCTTTATGGGAGAAGTGCGCTGAGGGTATTGAACCCAAAGACGCGCACCAATTACCCATATCGGCCGAGCAAGGAGATGCAACAGCCATGGGCCGGACGCCAAGGCGCCCAGACTCAGCAGAAATCCCGCTGCTTAAACCAACGCGAAGTCGAACCCTGCGCGCGGGTTGACTGAACTTCAGGGCGATATTTGGACAAGAAAACAATCGCTTCCACTCCACAGAGATTGAGCGATTGAGACTCCGCCTGCCCAAGCGATTCGGGAACCGAAGCTTGAGAGGACGCATCCAAATCTGGTTCCACCCGAGTGGAATGAGACAAAGGAACGTTAACAAAGGCCTCCGCAGGCGGGTCCCCGCATGGCTCACCAACAGTCTCCTCGCCCGGCGGAGCCCCAAGGGCCGCGGGAGTAGGAGGCACATGCGAATCAGTCTCAGACAAAGAGGAATCAAACACAAAAGGTTGATTAGTCTCAAAGTCAGACCCCTGAATAGGGACAGAAGTCAGGGTTGAAGTAGCCGGTACAAAGGACCAACCCTGATTCTGAGCAAAAGCCCGCATCATGCTGAACATGTCAGCTTGAGAGGAGCTAGCTGGGTTAGCCAGGCCAGACGGGCAAGAGGCCGGCAAAGCCTTGCCACTTTTTGCCTTCTTCTTGGCCTTTATCTTGGCTGGCTCGACAAGAGTCGTAGCCGAAACCCTTTTGTTAGAACGCTTAATCGGATTCATTCAGATCTCCGAAGCCACTTCGGAAACACGAACCGATCCCTCCGCGGAGGGACGTTCACTTCCCAAAAAGGGATTGGAGCGCTCATGGCGTAAGCCTAGAGAATCGCCCAAATCACCCATATTGGCTAAGCAAGAGGATGCAGTAGCCATGGGTTGGGAGCTAAAAGCTCCCAGTGCGTGGGCAGACCGAGATGACTCGGTATGTGCCCGAAGACTACTAAAGGCATGTGAACCCACTATTGGACCGCTCGAAAGCGGCAATAGGGGAGCACTAGTAGTCACGCACTCAGGTGAAAACCGATCCCTCCGCGGAGGGACGTTCACTTCCCAAAAAGGGATTGGAGCGCTCATGGCGTAAGCCTAGAGAATCGTCCAAAACACCCATATTGGCTAAGCAAGAGGATGCAGTAGCCATGGGTTGGGAGCTAAAAGCTCCCAGTGCGTGGGCAGACCGAGATGACTCGGTATGTGCCCGATGACTACTAAAGGCATGTGAACCCACTATTGGACCGCTCGAAAGCGGCAATAGGGGAGCACTAGTAGTCACGCACTCAGGTGAAAACACCTGTTGCTCCGAAGAGCGTCCATAATTGTTAGCTCGAGCATTCCCATTAGCTGGCAACTAAGACAGCCCAGAAAGTACTCGTTCCCCCATATGGCGTTTGCCGGGGGCTAGGGTTTGTGAACCCAGACCAACATTGTTAGCTCGAGCATTCCCATCAGCTGGCACACTAAGACAGCCCAGAAAGTACTCGTTCCCCCATATGGCGTTTGCCGGGGGCTAGGGTTTGAGGAACCCAGACCAACATGGACTAAGCCCGTGGGTTACCCTGCAGTAGTGGGGCGCGTCTCCCCTAACGGATCAGAGCGAGTGAACGCTACCGTACGGGAAACAACAGCCCCCCCCTCTGGTCTCAGCGACCGGGGGATTGGATTCTCTCCAGATATCCAAACCACTAGAATCTGACGCCACCCACCCCGAAACCACAGGCTTCGGAGTTGACAATCCCGATTCAGTTAACGCCACCCGTCCCGAAGCCGCAAGCTCCGAAACTGGCAAACTCTGCAAGGAAACACCACTAGGCAACTTACCTTTGGCCCTCCTCCCTCCCCCGCGTACCGCTGTACTCGGGGGAGTTCTGGAAGGCCGAGTCGTCTTGCTAGACAACTCTTCGGAAGAAGCAGGTCTCCTCGACCCAGCTGCTTCTTCTTCCGAATTCATACCTCTGCAATAAAACAGACAATAAAGTATACTTTTCAAATTAAGAAATACTTCAACTGAATGCAGAAACTAAACTAAAGTTTATTTGGGAGATACGCACAACAGAAATTTTTACAGCCTAAACCGTAAGAACAAACACCGAACCCGAAGGCTCGGTGACAAACGGAAACACCCGCAAACACAGAAATATCTACGTGGGGCTGACCGTAAAAGAGAAACAAAAATGCCAAGAAAGGGAATCAAAAATCCCTTGCAATCGGCAAGAGTGACTAATAAAACACAAAGTACTATAATCTAAACGAATATAGGTACCTAAAAGTGCTTTAACTATGTGAAAAAGCGCACCTAAAAGATACTATACGACCTGATTTCAGGAGCGCTGTGACTATACGTCCTATCTCGTCGGGGGCGAGCAAGAAAGAGGAAGATGGCCGTAGCGTGTTGGCGCGCGTGAGTGGCGAGGACAATAGGATTACGGGGGGTGCGCACAATATTGTGACGCATGTGTGTTAAATTCTCGAAGGGGTCCCGTAGTCAAGACTACAGGCATAATAGGTAGGTATATATGATTTATTGCAGTAAATATGCCGTTACCATGGCAAGGCAGATTCCGAATCATCCGAAAAATATGTCTTGCACATCTTCCCAAGACCAATGTGTGCACCAAATTTCATGACTTTCGGTCAAAAACTGAGGAAGTAGTTCGATCCGCAATGTGTTTCCTTGATTTTCTGCCATAAATATGCCGTTACCATGGCAACGCAGATTCCGACTCGTCCGAAAAATATGTCTTGCACATCTTCCCATCAAGACCAATGTGTGTACCAAATTTCATGACTTTCGGTCAAAAACTGAGGAAGTAGTTCGATCCGCAAGGTGTTTCCTTGATTTTCTGCCATAAATATGCCGTTACCATGGCAACGCAGATTCCGACTCATCCGAAAAATATGTCTTGCACATCTTCCCAAGACCAATGTGTGCACCAAATTTCATGACTTTCGGTCAAAAACTGAGGAAGTAGTTCGATCCGCAAGGTGTTTCCTTGATTTTCTGCCATAAATATGCTGTTACCATGGCAACGCAGATTCCGACTCGTCCGAAAAATATGTCTTGCACATCTTCCCATCAAGACCAATATGTGTACCAAATTTCATGACTTTCGGTCAAAAACTGAGGAAGTAGTTCGATCCGCAAGGTGTTTCCTTGATTTTTTGCCATAAATATGCCGTTACCATGGCAAGGCAGCTTCCGACACATCAAAAAAATATGTTGTACACATCTTCCCAGTAAGACCAATGTGTGTACCAAATTTCATGACTTTCGGTCAAAAACTGAGGAAGTAGTTCGATCCGCAAGGTGTTTCCTTGATTTTCTGCCATAAATATGCCGTTACCATGGCAACGCAGATTCCGACTCATCCGAAAAATATGTCTTGCACATCTTCCCATCAAGACCAATGGGTGTACCAAATTTCATGACTTTCGGTCAAAAACTGAGGAAGTAGTTCGATCCGCAAGGTGTTTCCTTGATTTTTTGCCATAAATATGCCGTTACCATGGCAACGCAGATTCCGACTCATCCGAAAAATATGTCTTGCACATCTTCCCAAGACCAATGTGTGCACCAAATTTCATGACTTTCGGTCAAAAACTGAGGAAGTAGTTCGATCCGCAATGTGTTTCCTTGATTTTCTGCCATAAATATGCTGTTACCATGGCAACGCAGATTCCGACTCATCCGAAAAATATGTCTTGCACATCTTCCCATCAAGACCAATATGTGTACCAAATTTCATGACTTTCGGTCAAAAACTGAGGAAGTAGTTCGATCCGCAAGGTGTTTCCTTGATTTTTTGCCATAAATATGCCGTTACCATGGCAAGGCAGATTCCGAATCATCCGAAAAATATGTCTTGCACATCTTCCCAAGACCAATGTGTGCACCAAATTTCATGACTTTCGGTCAAAAACTGAGGAAGTAGTTCGATCCGCAATGTGTTTCCTTGATTTTCTGCCATAAATATGCCGTTACCATGGCAACGCAGTTCCGACTCATCCGAAAAATATGTCTTGCACATCTTCCCACCAAGACCAATGTGTGTACCAAAGTTCATGACTTTCGGTCAAAAACTGAGGAAGTAGTTCGATCCGCAAGATTTGCAACGGACCGACCGATCGCCCGCCCGCCCACCCGCCCAACCATAGACTGATTCCTATATACCCCCTTCAAACTTCGTTTGGCGGGGGTATAAAAAATGTTATCTCTTTAAACAAACTAAATACCAATCAATCGATTCTGCTTTTTGCCAGCAACTGACAAGAAAACATTGCACAATTCAACAACCAGGGTCATTTTATAGGGCGTGCATAAATTAATGTTACTGATTTTTTTTTTCAACTGACCTGTTATCAAATGGTTGGGAAAACCAGCCCAACACAGGATGCCAGGAAGTCGTATTGGATTTCTTCTTTCCAACAAAAGCCTGGCAGTGATTCAACAAAACAGTTGTCACATTCTAAAAAGAAATGTCATAAAGGACAAGGAAAAAAAATTATTACCAAATGTATACACATAACTGATACCATAAGTCTTTCTTCATATTGCACATATACATCAGCTGAAAGGTACAAAAAAGGAACGGATTCTAAATCTAAATGTTCATTGGTCATTCAAAGGCTACCAGCAAGAAATTTATTAAAAATTCTTGGATAAGTAATCAAATTATATATTTCTAAAACTTACCATGAATTGTTGAAGGTTGTTTTTAAGACTCTGTAGAGGAAAAAAAAAAACCTCAAAAATTAAGCAGGTGAAAATGTGCATGGCATTTTTTCTTAGATAAATTAAAGATAAAGTTGAGTTCTGGTCATGCAATTACATTGTGAAAGTAACTGTCTCAAAGCAATTGGGAAAGGTAAATCATGTTTACATAAGAATTGTTTTATACTGTGAGGTTTTGAAACCATCCAAAATAAAAAAAAAACAAATGACCCATTCTCACTGAAAAGCACATGTACTGCACGCAGAAATGGGTATATGGGACTGCACATACAAGCGGCATGAATGTTCAGCCCGAAATTTTTTTTTATTTCTCGTCATATTTCGTATATAGTGGCCACTTGAAGAGCTATTCTTTTCAGGGGACATTTCTAGTATGACATTCTTCAAAGCGGACATAAAGAGAATGAGAAAGCTCACAAATTATTTTTCACCTTTCCCAGAACTGAACCTTCTCTTTAACTACACACAGTATTAAGAAAAAAATATGTACCACTACAAATCAGTGTATATAGTGCTTTTCAGATGAATGGGAATCAAGGAAAAATGGGTCATTAATTTCATTAATATGTCAAAAATGATACATTACATAACTAGAAATATCACTGAAGATGATGATTAATACCCCCGCCCCGTGACAACAGCCTTTCTTGACTTTTGGTCGAAAACTGAGGAAGTAGTTCGATCCGCAAGATTTTTCCCTGATTTTCTGCCATAAATATGCCGTTACCATGGCAACGCAGATTCCGACTCATCCGAAAAATATGTCTTGCACATCTTCCCATCAAGACCAACGTGTGTACCAAATTTCATGACTTTTGGTCAAAAACTGAGGAAGTAGTTCGATCCGCAAGGTGTTTCCTTGATTTTCTGTCATAAATATGCCGTTACCATGGCAACGCAGATTCCGACTCATCCGAAAAATATGTCTTGCACATCTTCCCACCAAGACCAATGTGTGTACCAAATTTCATGACTTTCGGTCAAAAACTGAGGAAGTAGTTCGATCCGCAAGGTGTTTCCTTGATTTTCTGCCATAAATATGCCGTTACCATGGCAACGCAGTTCCGACTCATCTGAAAAATATGTCTTGCACATCTTCCCATCAAGACCAATGTGTGTACCAAATTTCATGACTTTCGGTCAAAAACTGAGGAAGTAGTTCGATCCGCAAGGTGTTTCCTTGATTTTCTGCCATAAATATGCCGTTACCATGGCAACGCAGATTCCGACTCATCCGAAAAATATGTCTTGCACATCTTCCCATCAAGACCAACGTGTCTACCAAATTTCATGACTTTTGGTCAAAAACTGAGGAAGTAGTTCGATCCGCAAGGTGTTTCCTTGATTTTCTGCCATAAATATGCCGTTACCATGGCAACGCAGATTCCGACTCATCCGAAAAATATGTCTTGCACATCTTCCCACCAAGACCAATGTGTGTACCAAATTTCATGACTTTCGGTCAAAAACTGAGGAAGTAGTTCGATCCGCAAGGTGTTTCCTTGATTTTCTGCCATAAATATGCCGTTACCATGGCAACGCAGTTCCGACTCATCTGAAAAATATGTCTTGCACATCTTCCCATCAAGACCAATGTGTGTACCAAATTTCATGACTTTCGGTCAAAAACTGATGAAGTAGTTCGATCCGCAAGGTGTTTCCTTGATTTTCTGCCATAAATATGCCGTTACCATGGCAACGCAGATTCCGACTCATCCGAAAAATATGTCTTGCACATCTTCCCATCAAGACCAACGTGTCTACCAAATTTCATGACTTTTGGTCAAAAACTGAGGAAGTAGTTCGATCCGCAAGGTGTTTCCTTGATTTTCTGCCATAAATATGCCGTTACCATGGCAACGCAGATTCCGACTCATCCGAAAAATATGTCTTGCACATCTTCCCACCAAGACCAATGTGTGTACCAAATTTCCAGTATACCCCCTTCAAACTTCGTTTGGCGGGGGTATAATAAGATGATGCAATGTACCCCTTTAATTTATGATGCTGATGCTGATGCTTTTGGTCAAAAACTGAGGAAGTAGTTCGATCCGCAAGATTTGCAACGAACCGACCGACCGCCCGCACGACCGACCGCCCAACCATCGACTGATTCCAGTATACCCCCTTCAAACTTCGTTTGGCGGGGGTATAATAAGATGATGCAATGTACCCCTTTAATTTATGATGCTGATTTCATCCCCACTTTCTCGCTTTATTTTCAGGCCGTTGAATTATTGGTAAATGAAGAGCAAGGAAAATATTCCCTTACAGGAATGTTGAACTAATATATGGGCAAGTTCATGTAACATTCTATTCAACATATTGTATGGAGTCTCACGGTTCTTATTGAGAGCTAGAAACAGGCAATGGATATGAAACTCTTTTCCTTGATTGAAATGATATGGTATGTTTCATGAACGGATATGACATGTTTTCTAAATTGTTAGCTGAAAGCATTTACTAGCACCTACAAACAGACCAAGATTCTGGCTCAGTCTTAGTTTAGGGCAAACTACATGTAAATTGAATTCATGAATATACTTACTTCACTGTCCAAATGAGCCAAGTGAATCAGGTTTGCTGTAATGAACACAGAAGAAATACCATTTAAGAAACACAATAATAATAATAATAACAATAATATTCAGTTCTTGAATACAACCCATATAACATATTTATCAATGTCTCTATGCGCTTCTAAAGAGCTTAGGTTTATTACCCAGGCTCAGCCTAGCTGCCCTAATGAAGGCGCTGAAGCTTCAAGGAATAAATTTCCTACCGGTATTCATTTACTTCCTCTAGACTGAGACTGGCAAATGTAGATTAATGTCTTGCCAAAGGATGTTTATGCCGAGCTGGGAATGGAACCCCATACCTTGTGATCTACAGTTCGGCGACTTATCCACTAGACCACAACACCTCTACAAATACTAGTACTCTGTTAGCCTACCTACATGTATATGTACATGTAAAAAAAAAAAGAGTATTCAATCAAATTAACACTGATTTTTGTACCAAATATCAACCATGAGCATATAAGAAGAGGTATATTGATAAAGCGGTATAGCAAGCTTACACACGGTTACCACAAAGCAACAAACTTACCTAGGAGGCAGAGGGCATACGTAGCATCTACCATTGACAGAATAGACCTGCAACCTGCTTCAGTGCTGAAGTACTTCAGGCATTGCGGCAAGAGGGCGCTGTTCTTCATCGTTGTCAAAGTCTGAGGGTCACACAGTGAGAAATAAATATTTTCTTTGCATTAAAGGGAAGGTGAGTTCTGGGAAAGGTAAAAAATAATTTGTGAGCTTTCTCATTCTTTTATGTTAGTTTGGAAGATTATCATAGTAGATATGTCCCCTGAAAAGGATTGCTCTTCAAATGCTCTCACATTCAAAATATGACAAGAAACAGCTGAAATGTTTGGGCCGAACATTAGTTCGGCCCAACACAGTTTTGTGTGTAGTGCATGTGAATCTCAGCAGGATCTGTTATCATTTTGGTGATTCCAAAACCTTACAGCATACACCAATTGTTATGTGCTATAATCAACCTTTCCAAATTGCTTTGAGAAAGTTTCTTTCACAATTCAGTCTCGATGACCAGAACTCAACTGTACCTCCAATATTACCCTGGCTTTATATATTCTACAAATTTTGAAGCTCATAACATTCAAGGAATTTCTTCCTATTAGGTACCCAAATACAGTGAAACCTGTCTATAAAGACCACCCAAGGGAGACAAGAAAAGCGGTCTTTATGAGCAGGTGGTCTTTATGGACAGGTTCCTTTAATACATGTTTCAATGAGAAATGCTGTTCAAGGGAAATGAAAATAGTAGTCTTTATGGACAGGTGGTCTTTCTATACAGGTGGTCACTAAAGCAGGTTTGAATCTACTACACTTGGATGGAAAGTGGTAAATATAGAATACATCTCTTGTCACATGAAACTTTTCATCTCTTTCCTTGTCCTTTTCTTCTCCTTTGTAATTTTCTCTCTTTTTTTTGTTCTTCCATGTCTGTGCCTATTTTTATTTCTTGGTATTTACATTCTTTTTTCTCTTACTTCTGCTTTAGCTGCGGCGAGGTGGCTGAACAAGCCTGGCACTGGGAGAATGTGAGATATGAAGATACACAGGAGATTGGGTGAGAAGCTACCTGCTACAAGAGGTCTGCAAACAAATAAACAGACAACAAATTGCATTTTATTCACTATGTAAATAAGTTTGATAACCTCAGTACAACAGATGACTAAATCCACAAATACTCTAGTCTATTAGACATGTAAGTTTGTTTGTTTCGTGGGGTGTTTTTTTTTAAATAAACCCACACACATTGGTATTGATATGCCAAACGCCATTTATTTAATGTGATAAAAGAGCAATGTAGATGAATTGCCTTGCTCAAGGACATCAGTGCTGTGCTGGGGATCGAAGCCACAATCTTCGTATTTCCAGTCAAGTGTTTAAACCACTCGACTGCGACACCACATGACTACCCCCCCCCCCCCCCTTTCAAAAACTATCTGGTAGAACGTCTCCCCCCTCCCTTCCTAGGACACTCACCCCTGGACAACTAGCCCCTTAAATATTATACTAATTACCCTCAAACAATTACCTACATGTAGGAGTCCTTACAATTGGAGATACATGTAGTTATCTGTGGATAGCTGTTAGGTGGGAGATAGTCTGTGGCGTAGTTGTACAAGCGTTGGTCAGATCCATTGAAAATACCTTTATTTTCTTTTTTGTATTCTTTTTTATTTCTTGTATATTTGACAATAATCAGAAACTGTGGATTATATTACAATGAACTTCTTAGATTTGAATTAATTTAATTTGATTTAACTTGATTTGATTTAATTTAATTTAATTTAATTTGATTTAACTTGATTTGATTTGATTTGATTTGTATGCAAAATACATCAGAAGCAATCTCTAATAAGTCCAGATGATACATACCGCCATACTACTACCATGGTCGCATTGAGGATGGTTGGTGATAGGGCTGGTTGTCGCTTTGTCAGACCTTCCTTGAGCAAGGTATGGATAACGGGATACAGCCCTTTGGAGACAAGGTATCCCATGACATTGGAACAGATCTGCCCCATGCTGGCCCGTAAAGCATCAGCTTACATAGAGAATAACATCAAAATACATTGATGAAATGTAGAACATCATCCAAAAACATGATAAAAATATAGAAACGATTGATGATTATACACAATTTTTTTTTAAAACACTATTGATGTAAACTACAGTTACCTTTGCATATGTCGAATCTGTTGGGACCACACAAAATAGTTTCGACTTATGCAAAATTTGACGTAGGAAATGTAAATTACCCATATTTTGCATAGTGTGGTCTAAAAAATTGATTCGACTTAGGGAAAGTTCAACTTATGTGACTTTAAGTTATTCAAGGTTAACTGTATTTATAACTTTCAGTCATGAATGATGCAAGACATATTTTATGGCAGGGCACTGATGTAGTGATGTTAATTTGCAAATCCCCTTTTTCTTCCACTTAACCCTATTAGAAAGAGAGTCTTGCTTGTAAACTGTAACATTTGTGAAAGACAAGAGACAACGGAGGATGGACGGATGCCACTTGGACCCCTTAGTCTCACATCCTCCTTCGATGGGTGAGACACTAATAATAATAATGATGTGTAAAGTGGGCTTCACATGTATGAAATTGATAGAACCATACCTTTTGGTATCTGAAATATCTTCCATGTGGCAGTGTCTGTGAATGTGACAAGCATGTGAAGGTGAAGGGCTATACTCTTGGCAGCTATGGGCAAGTCAGGCTGTAATAGTAGAAATAAAATTCAAATAAACAAACATGAGTGCATCATCAAGCCAATGTATTCCATACTTTGTAAACATCATGAAAGTTATCTGTATTGGTCATACAAGTAGTCTATGGGCCAACGTAGACCCCCCTCCCCCCCCCCCTTAGGCACATCTTTTGGTGATGTTTTCCTGGTAGCTAGGACCCTAGGCTATCAGAATCTGCCTGTTTGCCAAAGAGTTAGTGGTGGGTGTGGCCACCAGGGCCGTTACCATGGCAACGCATCAAGGAAATATAGGAATTTACTAAAATACCTAATATTTCTAATTCAGAAATTTGAAAAATGACTGGTAAGCATCTAAATATATGTATTTTGAGTTTCCTGATTGATTGAAACCAAAATCTAGGTCATTTGAAGTCGCGGTCATGTCAAAAAATGGCCGTTACTATGGAAACGGTAACATAAAAAAATTATATTTTGGAAAAATATCTAAACTTATCAGTATAAAATAGACAGAAAGGTGTCTACACAATCTTATATTATATTTTTCTGTTAGCTAGGACCCTCAGCTCTCATAATCTGCCTGTTTTCCATAGAGTTCATGGTGGGCGTGGCCGCTAGGGCCGTTACCATGGCAACACATAACGAATTACTGGAATTTAGAAAATACTGTATATTTGTCATTTAACAGCATAAAATATATGATAAGGCCTCTAATATATGTATTTCAACCTGCCCCACTGACTCCAACTACAATCTGAGCCATTTGAAGTCATGGGCGTGTAAAAAAGGGCCGTTGCTATGGAAACGGTCCCACAAAATGCTTATATTTGTGTAAAATATCTATGATTTATCAATACAAAATAGAAAACAACTGTCTGCACAATCTTAAATCATGTTTTTCTGTTAGCTAGGACCCTCAGCTCTCATAATCTGCCTGTTTTCCATAGAGTTCATGGTGGGCGTGGCCGCAAGAGCCGTTACCATGGTAACATAACGAAATACTGGAATTTAGAAAATACCGTATATTTGTCATTTAGCAGCATGAAATATACATGGCAAGGACTCTAATATATGTATTTTAATCTGCCCCACTGATTCCAACCACAATCTGAGTCATTTGAAGTCATGGGCGTGTATAAAAGGGTCGTTGCTATGGAAACGGTCCCACAAAATGCTGCTATTTGTGGAAAATATCTATGATTTATCAATACAAAAAAGAAAACAACTGTCTGCACAATCTTAAATCATGTTTTTCTGTTAGCTAGGACTCCCAGCTCTCATATTCTTCCTATTTTACATAAAGTTGGTTGTGGGCGTGACCACTAGGGTTGTTACCATGGTAACACACCAATGAATTGAATTTTAGAAAATACTATATATCTGTAATTCAACATCACAAAAACAAATTGTAACCATCCAACTATATGTATTTTGGGGTGCCCGTTTGATTGCAAGTAGAATCAGAGACATTGGAAGGCACCGTCATGTCAAAACATGACTGTTGCTATAGAAACAGTATGATAAAAATTGAATATTTCTGTAACTAATCAACACAAAACAAAGAACAAGTGTATGTACACCCTAAAATGGTGTTTATCTGTCATCTAAATCTGAGTCATTGGAAGTCATTGGAAGTCAAAACATGGTTGTTGCTATAGAAATGTTATGGTGAATTTATAAATAGTAGTGAAAAAATATGTAACTATCCAGTGCACTTTATAAAGTAAGGGTCTCCACAACCTGAAATGATGTTTTTCCACCTGTACGTTAGCTAGGACCCTGGATATCATATCCTCCCTGACTGCCACAAAGGTGGATACTGGGCGACCACTAGGGCTGTTACCATGGTAATAAGATAGGAAATAACATATATATGTAATTCAACAACGTGAAAATATTTAGTAGGCATTACATCTATTTCAAGCAGCTCTTTTGAGTGCAATTTTTTTTGTGCTTTCAAGGTCACAAGGTACACGATTATAATTCTTATTATCCATTTGGTCTCAAACTGACGCCGATGGTGGGTGTGAGCACCAGCCCCATTACTATGGCAACGCATCATCAAAATATTGGAAATTGTTTGAAAATTATATATATATATTCTGTTTCAACAATAGAAAACACAAAATATTGGTCTTGATATATCATAAACTGCCAGAGTTATTACAGTCATAACCCAAATCAATTAAGGCCATAGTAATGTCAAAACAGGGTTGTTGCCATGCTAGTATTATTATGAAAACTGAGCAAATAAAAAAAAAAGGTGACAGATTTTTGTTATTACACAGCAGCAATTATGTTGCAAAGACATTTTTTAATTGTTCGCGTGTTCGGATAGCTCCGGGCAAGATGTTGGTGTCCATGTGGGGGACCGTTGCAGAACAACAGCTGATCCTAACTGGTTAGCTGTACTTGAGTAGTTATGCTTCCATCTCTATGCCTTGGCGTTGGGAGGGAGGCAGGCAATGGAGGCTTAATAGATGGATTCACCTCAGTCACAGAACCTAATATATTCATAAGATGATAAACTTGTCGGTCTGTAGCTAAACCTGTCTACTTGAAATAAATCTGAGAGGATTGGAATAGAATTTAGCATATTTTCCCCTAATCCTACCCATAAGAAATCTGCATGTTCATTAATGATTAACAGCATGGCCAAGGTGGTCTAGGATTTGGACTTCATCAGAAACAGGTCCAAAGAATTGAATTTTTGGGTGCCTCATCATAGATCAAGTCCAGGATTAAAGTGTTTATACCTGCCTGGAGTTTTTTATAAATATTTGCTAGAAGGTATTCAAAAGTGTCACTGAGAAGGCCTGTGGTGCAATTGCAGCTCAGCATTCTCATGACTTGCATGAGAGGGGTACATGTATATTAGCCATGGACTTGATGTGTTGGGGACCATAAGACCTATAAGTTATATTGGTTGCCCTTTACAGGTAAGCTGCAGTTCTTTTGGCTTTAGAGGAGATATGACCAATAGTTTGTGAGATTGTTCCTCTAATACTATCTTGCCTTAAGCATGGTTGGATAAAGGATGGGGTATATTTTTGGCAGAGTTTAGTGGCTAAGTCCATAATATTGTGAAATTAGTGAACACCAGCGGGTTTGTCTATCTATCTTTTACAGCTTTAAGGCGTTCTGCAGCCTTATTTGAACTGAGTATTCTCTTATTAAAACTTGGTTGACTTTCTTACAAGTCTGATATGGTGAGGCACTCTTATCTGGCTTGAATCACATGCTAAGAAGGTCATGGGGAGGAGATTATCCAACCCTCCCCCGGTTTGGTTTGGCAGAATAAAGTCAGAACTCAGGATGGAGATATAGGTGTCATCTATACCTCCACCACTATGTTAGAAGAGAATACATTTTGCAATACTTGAGTAATGTCTCTATGGTTAGGATGAAGATGAGTGAATCCTCACTTCACCCTAGAGGGAATTCAAATTTACTTAGTATAGTTTGGTATGTAATTATGAAGTCTGTCAATGCCTTATTGTATCTGTTCTTCATGATAACTCTGATTGATGGGTAATCCTCAACCTCATCCAAAGTAGTGGGTGTTGCTGCAAGAGGAATTCTGCTGAAAATGTTCCGTACCTCTATCCCAAGGATGCTCTCTAACTTCTGATTCCTAATGACATCCATTTATAGAACTCCTTGAAGGGGCAAAGTGGAATACAAGTAGCTCTCACTCATGTCAACTGGGTGTGGACACTTATGTACCTCAGTTATCATTTCACAGATGACCGTGAACTCAAAACCGACACATTAATTGCAGTTAGCAGTACAGTCAGAAATTAACTTTATAAAAAATATATCATCACTAACATTATCCTTCGTGTTGTGAAATCACAGAAATATGCCACTATTTTCTAAATATAGATTTCTCGATCATAATCTGCCTTAGCAGCGACCATATTTGGATATGATCATTGGGAATAAATGATTAACATTTTCAATGCAATCATTCAGGCTGCTTGAAATGGAGATATCTAGCATGTCTATACTGTTATATTGTTTTAAAATAATGTTAAACTAAAACAATGCCACTTTCTGAAATGCCAATATTTTAAAGATATGCTTTTGGTGCTCACAGCCACAGTACAACACCTACCAAGTGGTCAAAGTTAATACTGTAATGCGACAACACAGTAGATGAGAGTATCTCTAGGTACAATGGTACCTTTTCAATATGAATTGGCTTATAAAATACAATGAATTTTCAGAAGCCTTGCATATCTATTTGAACATTTGCATCTTCGTTTGTCATAGCAAGTGTCCTACCAGGCATGATCTTGATTGATGAGGCCTTGATCTGGATTTGAACCAATAGGACAGTTGCACTTGTTCATAATTCATTATGTAGATACATAAATATCCCTTTCCTAAAAATCAATATTAGCTTTCTTATCATTCTTTTCCGTTAGCAACGGCATATTTTTTTATATGACTGACCTAAACTAATCCGGCTTTTGATTGCAATTAAAGGCGCAGCTTCAATTGTGTATAATTGGATGCCTACATTGTACTTCGTTACATCATAAATACATGGTGGAAGCACTGTGGTATATTGCTGAAAGCCTTTCACTCTCATACGAGAGCTCTTGAATTCGATCCTTGATCGGTGCTTACATCCCTGGGCAAGATGTTTTGCCCACTTCTGTTTTGCTTGACCCAGCTGTATGAAATGTGTACAAGGCAATGATAGTTGCAGGGCAGTAATATTACTGATGTGGTTATCCTGGGTAAGTAAGATAAATTTATTATTATCTATTATTCTAAAACCAACTTTGTGGCTACTAGGAAGCTTTTGATTATGATAGCTGACAGATAAACACCATTTTAGGCTGTACATACACTTGTTCTTCGTGTTGTGTTGAAATTTTCAATTTTTATCATACTGTTTCCATAGCAACAGCCATGTTTTGACATGACGGTGACTTCCAATGACTCTGATTCTACTTGCAATCAAACGGGCACCCCAAAATACATATAGTTATATGGGTACAATTTGTTTTTGTGATGTTGAATTACAGATATATAGTATTTTCTAAAATTCAATTCCTTGGTGTGTTACCATGGTAACAACCCTAGTGGTCACGCCCACTACCAACTTTATGTAAAATAGGGAGAATATGAGGGCTGAAGGTCCTAGCTAACAGAAAAAACATTATTTAAGATTGTGCAGACAGTTGTTTTCCTTTTTGTATTTATAAATCATAGATATTTTCCACAAATATCAGCATTTTGTGGGAGCGTTTCCATAGCAACGGCCCTTTTTTACACGCCCATGACTTCAAATGACTCAAATTGTGGTTGGAATCAGTGGGGAAGCTTGAAATATATATATTAGAGGCCTTACCATATATTTTATGCTGCTAAATGACCAATATACGGTATTTTCTAAATTCCAGTATTTCGCTATGTGTTACCATGGTAACGGCCCTAGCGGCCACGCCCACCACCACCTTGATGTCAAACAAGCAAATTATGATAGCTGAGGGTCATAACTAATATAAAAACATTATCAAAGACTGTGCAGACACTTTTTTCTTTCTATTTTGTAATGGTTAGTTATAGATTTTTTCACAAATAACAGCTTTTTGTTGGACCGTTTCCATAGCAACAGCCTTTTTTGACACGCCCATGACTTTAAATGGCTCAGATTGTGATTGCAATCTATCAGGCAGCTTGAAATACACATAATAGGATACTTACCATATATTTTATAGCTATTGAATTACAAAGAGGCAGTATTTTCTAAGAATCCAGTATTTTTGATGTGTTACCATAGTAACGGTCCTACAGGCCACACCCACCACCAACTGTACATGAAATAGGCAGATTATGATAGCTGAGGGTCCTAGCTAATAGAAAAACATACTTTAGGCTTGTGCATACACCTTTTTGGCTATTTCATATTTATAAGTTTAGAAAGTTGTCAAAAATACCCGCTTTTTATGGTACCGTTTCCATAGTAACGGCCATTTTTGGACACGCCCATGACTTTAAATGGCTCTGATTATGGTTGCAATCGATTGGGCACCTTAAAATACATATATTAGGATGCTTACCAAGTATTTTTAGATTCGTGAATTGGAATTATATGACTTTTCCTGAAATTCATATTTTTCTTGATCCGTTACCATGGTAACGGCCCTGGTGGCCACACCCACCACCAACTTTATGGCAAACAAGCAGATTCTGATAGCTGAGGGTCCTAGCTAACAGAAAAACATCATTTAAAATTGTGCCTAAGGGGGGGGACCTTTTCGGTTTCTGGCCCATGGACTAAAGAGTCAAACTTTTGGTCGCAGTACACAAATGTAAATACCTTTGATAAAGTCGAGTAACGTTGCTGATGAAGTATGCATTATAGCAGAAGAGCTCAACATTTCTGAGGTAAACATTTTTGTAACGAGATCAAAAATTTAA
The DNA here is from genome assembly GCA_025617745.1 of Heliocidaris erythrogramma. NCBI lineage: Eukaryota > Metazoa > Echinodermata > Echinoidea > Camarodonta > Echinometridae > Heliocidaris > Heliocidaris erythrogramma. The sequence continues at coordinate 8,576,916 of CM046861.1, forward strand.
CTCTCTAACTTTGTAAACATGTTTAACAATGGTTCTATATATATTGTATACATATTCTATATATATTGCATTTCGTTTTTTTATTTAATAAAGGAAAAAATTCAAAATCACTACAACCAATTAAAAAAATTGTATCTGCATACTACATTCTAAATTCCTGCCATGGTTGCATATGCTGTGCATTAAAACATAAAACATATCATAATTACCTTGAGATATTTGAGTTGTGATGAACAGAGCCACAATATTTGTTTGAGTTGTTGTATCCATGGCAACACATATTCTTTGGTGAGAGCTAGCGAAACATACCAGACCTATGATAGATAAAATGGATTTGCTTTTAATGGCTACTTGGCATATATGGTTCTTCTAATGCTTAAGATTTATATATTCCCACCGCAGCAATAGTGTCCTTTGGCAAGACGTTAATCTACATTTGCCACTCTCCACCCAGGTGTTAAATGGGTACCCGGTAGGATGCGAAAGTTAATGTCGTTTGCTTAGCAACGTGAGCGTCACTGTACTGCCCATGGCTGGAACACTCCCCAGGGAGTGGAGAATGTGTATACATTGTGTGCGGGCATGCCAGAATCCAATGACCGGGGTAATAATATCTGTACTTGTGAGCGCTTTGGGCCACTATGGGAAAAGCGCGTTATAAATGCTAGGTATTATTATTATTATTATTATATTCCTCTCCTACATTCCCAAGGTATGTCATCATTTTAGTAGGCACTGCACTGACGTAATGTACTCATGTACCACAGTCATCAAAAGAAATTTAATTGCACATGACATTATGATTATATAAATAACATAAATTTCATCTTTGACTGAAGTTTTGATATGTACAAAGTCGTAAAAATGATAATCAAATCTGGTAACTGAAAATAAAATTGGGAGATATACTCTCCACAAACATCACCTCTAGAAATCAAGTAAAAAGATGAATAAAAAAGTAAGTAATAAAAAGTGAAAAGGAATATTTGTTGCATCTATAAATATTTTTGACAACTTAATTACTTCAACAATTAAATAGAACTTCCTGCAAGATGAGGAAGTGAGTAACACAATAAGATCTCATTTTATTCACTTGATGGAATAGATTTTCTTAAAATTTCTATCAAATATCAAGCACAGCTTGAAACAGAGTTTCATTCTTTGTAAAAAAAAATCAATTTTAGAATTAGTGGGAAAAGATCAAAGCTGATTTAATTTTCCAAACAATCATGTCATAACAAGAAACCATACAAACAAAGTTACCTTTGCATCTTTACTGGATTCCATACTGGCAGTCAGGTATCTGCATATCTTTTCAAACCTCTGCAAGAAAGAAAAAGGCACTGTCAAGTTAATTTTGCCTATTTGTGCTGGTTTCCAGGTTACAAAAAACAGTACACTGAAATGAGAAGCCTTCATATTCAGCAAAATTGCATTTGCTTCCCATCAAGAAATTGCAAAATGAAAATGCAGAATTACCTCCAAACTGTCTAAGTTCTTTTTTTTTTTTTCTTCTTCTTCTATTTTTCTGTCGGGGGGGGGGGGGGGGGGGTTGGGGACAAGGATTTTCTTTGTTGTTGTTGCTGTTTTTTGTTTGTTCGTTTATTTCTGTGTTGTTTTTTTTTTTAAATGGAAGGTCAACCAGTTTCAGAAATAGGTAGCCATAATGATAGAACACAATACAGACACCCCAAACAAGATTTCAAATAACAATAATTAACAATTGATATAAGCTAATGAAGTTGTCACAGTTGATTTACTGGGAGCAAACTTTTTATAGAATTGTGACAGTAATTATTGATAGCATGTTTTACTAAACAGGGCCCAGATTACCTTCATGTCCTTCTTCTCATTATACACATAGAGGAATCTCTTGATAGCCATGTACACCTCAGCAGCTGAAATGAAAAGAAAGAGCAGAAATATATCAAAATAATGTTGTGAAGAGGTATAGTTTCATTGGCATTTGTCCTACTTAACTGGAACTCCTCCCGACCGCAGCTGATATTAAAAAACAGGTTACAGTAAAAAGTGCACAAAAGTTTTGCAAACTTTGTACATGGTCCAGCATCACAATTTTCATGCCACTAAAATATAGTAGTATTATTCATTCAATAATTAAGGTCTGGTCATGATACGTACGAATAACAACACAGTGTTTTGTTTTTTTTTCCTTTATGTGAGTTTACTTGCCATGAAAAGGGCTGTTATTGGAAAAGAAATCGTATAAAAAGTTTGGGTTTTACAGTTCTTGAATTCATGTAACTGACATGGTATCAATTCATACTTTTCCCACACAAATGTCATACTTAGCAACAATACTGAATACAGGGTGAGGATATTTACAAATATTTGTCATGCATACAGTACAATATCAATGTTTTTCACAAAAATTTCCATCATGAAATGATGTGAGAGCAATGTTAGTGCAAGAATAAGAGTGAATTTACCAGGAAAGAAGTGGGTGATGGCATCAGGGTTGTCTGGGGTGCCAGGGTTTGCTTCCAGGATCTTGTCTACATTCTGAAGCATGGCTCTTCTGTACTTCCTCCTGCAGACGAAGCCTCGGACAAGAGACTAGATAAAAAAATTGAAGACATCTATGAATGTATTGAACTCAAAGCATTACTGAATAACTGCATCGGATATATAATAGCAGTATATCGTGGACAGAGCTGCACTGCCAGCGCACCAGCTGTCGTTGAATGAAGCAAAGCTGTGACATATTAAGCCAAATTTGGAGGAGGAGTATAAGCTAAGGCATCAGCAAGTACTGGGTGATTTATTTCAAGATTCAAGAAATTTATTGTCTGATTAAAAATACAGATTTATTTGTCCTCCACTGGCAAGAAAGTCAACAAGACAAGCATAAAAAGTTACATAAATAAATATAAACTAGAATTTAATTCGTCATGAGGACGAATTAGGTGGTCTGTCTTTCATTTTGTATGATCATGATTGTAATCAGGATGATCATAATAATGGGGAAATACTAAACTGAAGATAGGAAGTCAAGGATGCCATGAATGGAGATGCTTGAGGACAGGAATGTAGAAAAATGTGTGAAACGGTCATTGGAATATGTGATAATATTTGTGCAAGATAACAATCATGATAATGTTGACAATGATAAGATGTTCATATAACTGATGACAATGGCGATAATGATGATCATGACATTTAGAACTGCAATCGTATCAGAACGATGTGCATGCAATGTCGTCCGTATCTTCTATTTTGTTGAGAAGTTGACAGGTGAAATATAAAGATATGCATGGTAAACCATGATATAAGATAAGATGGGAGAAAATAATGCATACTGTGAAATTAGGAGATGATAGAATCATGAAAATAATCACGAAATAAAGAATAAAAGACAAAAAATGATGATGATGAGGATGGTGATGGTGATGATGGTAATGATGACCATACCTGTAATGGCATTGACCATAACCATGCCAAATATGAAAGAGAAATGACATTTCGTTATGAAGATACCATCATAAGTTGATTTGTACAAAATGGCGCCTTGATAATGTCACGATAACCTGATGACCAAATATGCGGTAACCTGATCTTCTTAGGAATGATGACTGCCGAAAATTTGAGAAATCATGATAACATATCAGACTCTTTCAGGGGCGTATCCAGGATTTCCCAATAGGGGGGGCGCCAGGAATTATTGATCATACCAAAAAGTGTGTTGCATTGCGCGAGTTTAACTTTCCGCGCGCGCGCATAACCCACCACAAATTTCCACCATTGAACCATGTACATTAATCATGAAAATCCATAAATCTCAACTTTTAAAACCATTTGTGCCGCCTCAAAACCTACAATAAGTCCAAAAAGCCCAAAGCAAACAGTCCAAAATAGCAAATTTGCTTCGATCAGTCGATTTTCTGTTTTTGATAGAAATGGGTAGTTTCATTATCATTCTATCATGTCTCAAGTTTGTGAGTCGTAATTCGTTTTGGGGGTATTTTAAAATAACTCCTCTTTCACCTGTCCAGCTAATGAATGTTTAAAGAGCTTTGGTAATACTTTCATTCAATGGCAAATTACTACTTTACCTCTAAAGGTATTAAACTGATTTTTGGAGTGAGTAATGAATAGGTCCTCCTGTAGCAGTTTGACAAAATTCAGCCTAATCTGATAATCCCTTCATACTGTTTGCCATGGCCTTTGAATACCCAGTTTTACTTGGGCGCACACAGAGAGCGAAGGTTTAGCGCTCTTTTGTTCCGAACTTAAAATTCCATTTTCTCTGAAAAGGAGTTATTGATTGCTGGTTACATACTGATTCTAAATCTGACATTTAATGGTGTTATCATTGAGTAAACTATGCAAGTGATATACCATTAGAAAGCTGAGAATCTCGACTTTCAGAAAACGTACAAAACAAAACAAAAAAAATTTGGCGACTTATTGTAGGTTTTGAGGCGTCGGGTCACATTTTATCTTTTTTAGTTTACACTGGTTTAATTCAGTTAAAAAGGAAAATATATATAGAAAACCCAAATGTTCTGCTGTACATGAAAATATGAGTGCTTGTTTTGTAGAATTCTGGCCCATTTTGTTTCAAAACGGCCTGTTTATTGATGTTAAACACAAGCCGAAACACCATATTTACACACGTTTCTATGGGAAAGTTGTCCATGCACGTTGACAAGGGTTTCTTTGGTGATTGGTTCGAAGTGTTTCTGATGGCGGAAATTAACCAGTTAAATGGTTTCTTAAAAGAATACAAGGTCCAGCTTTGACCTTTCTATTCTGGCTTTCGATTGGCTGCATGGAATTCTGGCCATCCAATTTCATGAATAAATTACCTTGCCTAATGAGCGGAAAAGCCCAGAAGCAGAAGTACTTTTTGTTGCCAATTTGAATTTTACGCAAATGTTTCCAAATGATGAATAAATAATTGAAAAAGATATTTGTTTGTCTCCTTACATAATATGTGTAAATTTAATATACTATTACTAATAACTATTATTCAACTGAAAAATTGTGAAAGAAAATTATTTATCGATATTTGATTCCCTGAAAATTAGAAGATCTCTTGTGTTTGTAGACTGATCACTCAATAATCAGATCACTGACCTCTACCACCTGGACGTTTCATTGGCTCAGAGAAGTGAAGTCGTGGTCCGCCATGTTGCACTTCTGAAAAATCAACGCGCGAGAAAGCTGGAAGTTATGCGGACGCCCATGCGGACGCCCATGGTCAAAACGCACAGATGTTCAGTGCGTAACGTGTTTAAACCACATCGCTCTCGGAAGAGTAACATGGCCGCGCCCACTTCAAGTGCTCGCACGCGCGGGAATGGGCGATGATCCGTCCAGGTGGTAGAGGTCAGTGAATCAGATCTGTGCGTGTGCTCGTATAGTGCGTGGATGCTTGTCATTCAGGTGGCCTTCAAGTACGCGGATGCAACAAAGTAGGCGAAACTTATTGACATGGGCCGTCATGGGGAGGGGTCTTTGGAAAATTTTGGCTTCTGTAGAAGGGCTGAGATGCAAAATAGTGCTATATGTGACCAATTTTGAAGCCTATTTTATAAATGAACAATATTTTAAATTGGTAGGAGGATTTTTTTTTTTGCTAGTTTTTTTTTTTTTTTACGACGGCCAATAGGGGGGGCGCGCGCCTGTTGCGCCCCCCCCCTGGATACGCCACTGCTCTTTTATACATGTATTGCAGGATAGGTGGATATAAACCCTATAGCTCGAATACACAACAGGGAATCAGAATTATTTACGACTTGCGCGCGCGTAAAAGGCGCGCGCGGACGCTTACGCACGGACATTTTTGAAATGCTCAAAATGACCTGAAACGTGTGCAGACTTGATCCTACGTGATTTTGAGCATTTTTAAATTTTGACGCGCGCGTACGCGCACGTCCTGACCTCTAGATGACCTGTGAGGACATGACTTGATGACCCGTCATGTGAAGTTTATGTGATGTGAATATAGTTGATTTTTGATGATCGATTATAAAGATATAATCGATCTTGTAAATTTACAAAATGGCGTCTTGATGACGTCACGATGACCTGATGACCTCCAAAAGGTTAATGGACCATGTCCATGATTGACCTCATACATGACATGAAACTTGATGATATTGACCTGGCCGATTTTGAGATTTGGTGGCCACAACAATTTGTCATAAAAAGAAATAATAATATTAAAGAAGAAAAATCTTGACAAAATTAAAAGGAGGTCTGTCATAAATGACAGACCACCTAATAAAAATAAATATTTGTATATTTAATTAAACTAGAGGCATTTGTAGTCTCTCTTCACAACAATGCAGCAATTTACATACATACATGTTGTTTTTGCTGTCTGATGGCATCTATTTCATTTAAATGAGCACCTTATAAGTTGACTTTTTATTTAGAATTAATGGAAATTTCGTCAGACATCTCCACCACTGTACCACATCGTATAGTTTCGATCATGGTCGTATCGCCAACAGCGCGCGTGCGCCGTCGCATGCAGCCGCCATTTTAAATCTGCATGACAAGAGGAGGCATGGATACACAAACACTGGTTGAGTTCTCGGAAATTACCTTATGCTATATTTTTCATTTTTTTAAACAAAATACAGAAAATCATTTGAAAACAAACATTCCAAAAATTTCCCTAGGAGGAGATGCTGTGGTGAAGAACATGTCGGTCACGGGAGTTATCAGGAAAGGGATTTTCCAGCCCATTTTTTATGACCTGCTAACCGTGCGCAGTTAGATTGGCGGAATTTTTTTTTACACACGGGAAGCTAGTCCTGGCTTAGCCCAACCAGACGTCGTGCAAAGCACAGCTTCTGACAAGGTCACATAGACTTTCATTGCGACACCCCTCAATTTCACTAAAAACAATGTACAAAATTAATTTAAAATGTATGTTAAACTTCCAATTTTATGTTATACTCACATGAAATCGATTGCTTTGATGGATTTGTTGAAGTTCAATCCCCAGCAAGCCATCAGGCAATGTCCACAGGGTATAAATTTCAACTTTTGACTGCCAAAACCTGTCCATCGCGGTATCGCTTCGCGACAGCGCTGTGTATACTTACGCACGGGTGTGACCTTTCAAAAAGTGCAGCGCAATTACATTCCAGACTGTGGGCAGATGATGCAATAAATCATCGTTTTTGGTAAGTTGTAAGTTGGTTAACTAAATTTAACTTAAGGAATGCAATCAATCAATAGTTGAAGTTTTATTTAGTTTAATTTTTAGATGAAAAATATTTGTAATTTCAGCGAAAAGCATGTAGTCGCACTTTTGTAGTCGCGGTTCGCAACGCTAGAGTAGTAGAGAATGGGCAACTCGTACAGCGCTGTCGCTTCGCTGTGTACTATTGAGTGAGTTAGTCCTGGCAAGACAGGATAGGTTGAAAATCATGTCAATTGCAAATATTCACTGACGGCGAAATTGACAGGATAATTTTTGTTAAGTGTCCGGAAATGCAACCCCCATCCTATAAAGTCGCTATGAGTGGCTGACTAGTGCCACTCATAGGCCCTTGCCTATGAGGGAGTGTGTCCAACATTCACTGTTGCAACAGTCAAAAGCAAACAACAAAATTGCTCTAAACAAGATTTAATTTTCTTAAATTTGCTAGATTACCTGATTCAGGGACTCTTCAACTGTTACTTTGCCACAAATGTATTGTAGGGATTCAGACTTGAAAGTGAAATTTTAAATAATTATTTTCCTCTCCTGTATGAATGATCTACCCTGGAAAAGGGCCTGCTGATACACACAAAAGCTATTGAAGCCTATTCACCCGTAAAAGCTAGTCTGGAGTACAAGGTTATCTTCAGATAAGCTTGTACATGTATAAGTGACTAGTGCCGGGTTAGCCCACTCATAGCTACATTCCTATACATCGTGTGTACAATCTAGGCAGTCATACGGCTCAACTTTTTCAAACACCACTGCACAAAAGTCACCAACATTCACTCAAAATCGGCATTTAATTTACAAAAACCGACCCCAATATATCCAAGAAATACAATAAATTCAACTCACCGATGTTGGAAAAGATGATTCCTACAATAAAAATCCGTAATTTACTGTCGATTCTCGCGAAACGAGCTATCAGAATCATTGTGTACATTTCCTGGTCGCTGCGGGCGCTGACATCTCCCCCCCCCCCAATTTTTCGTTAAAAATTCGGTCCCTATCCCGTACACGAAAAAGTCCTGATTTTCTGTGTGCGCGATCGTAGAGAACGATGTGCGCTTGCGATCCCGAGTTTCTACGTGTACAAAAATTTTATTGGCCAATTTTAGTCTAGGACGGAAAATACCAACTATTTTACAGTAATGTAGCCATGAGTGAGTTAGCCCACTCATGGCTACATTACTGTAAAATAGTTGGTATTTTCTGTCGCATGTACTAAAGGTATGGGGGGAAAATAAGATAAATATTTTAAATACTTGCTTTCAAATTCAGCCCTTAAAAATCTCACTCCTACCTCAAATGGCCGTTAGGAAGAACTTTTGATATTTTCAGCAAAATCCAAAGTCAAAATCTTGTCCAAAACTGGAGAAATCCCCGCCAATTTGTTTCGCGATCGCATGTTGTTTACATAGTGCCGATGTCTTAGACTAAAATCGGCCAATAAACTCGGGATCACAAGCGCACATCGATCTTTACGATCGCGCACACAGAAAATCGGGACTTCCATAGGGACAGAATTTTTAAGGACAAAACTCTTTTGGGGAGAAGTCAGCGCCTGCGGCGACCAGGAAATGTACACAATGACTCCAATAGCTCGTTTCGCAAGAATCAACAACAGTAAATTACGGATTTCATTTTTGGAAATATCTTTTCCACTCATAGCTACATTCCTATACTTCGTGTGTATAATGTAGGCAGTCATACACCTCAACTTTTTAAAACACCACTGCACAAAAGTCACCAACATTCACTCAAAATCAGCATTTAATTTGCAAAAACCGACCCCAAAATATTCAAGAAATACATTGTACAATAAATTCAACTCACCGATTTTGGAAAAGATATTTCCAAAAATGAAATCCGTAATTTACTGTCGATTCTCGCAAAACGAGCTATCCGAGTCATTGTGTACATTTCCTTGTCGCCGCGGGCGCTGACATCTCCCCAAAAGAGTTTTGTCCTTAAAAATTTGGTCCCTATATGGCGTACACGGAAAAGTCCCAATTTTCTGTGTGCGCGATCGTAAAGATCGATGTGCGCTTGCGATCCCGAGTTTTTCGTGGACAAAAATTTTATTGGCCGATTTTAGTCTAAGACATCGGCAGTATGTAAACAACACGCGATCGCGAAACAAATCGGCAGGGATTTTTCCGGTTTTGGACAAGATTTTGACTTTGGATTTTGCTGAAAATATGAAAAGTTCTTCCTAACGGCCATTTGAGGTAGGAGTGAGATTTTTAAGGGCTGAATTTGAAAGCAAGTATTTAAAATATTTATCTTATTTTTCCCCCATACCTTTAGTACATGCGACAGAAAATACCAACTATTTTGCAGTAATGTAGCGTTGAGTGGTACACGCCATTGCCGACTGTGTAGGAATGCAGCCAACACACATCCCATACCTAAACTGCATCACTGTGCATTTTTGGCTATATTTAAGTGAAACTCATATATTGCAGTTTACTTAAATCTAAATACTTATGTTGAATAATAGATGATTAAAACTTACCAGTTTGTTTTGTGACCTTTGAAGAGGGTTTCCTGAAATTTTGGGTACTTTTTGTCGATAACTCCTATCGAGACTGTCCCGTCAGCATCCATTTTGTATTTTTCACGATTATGATGAAGGGAGCCCTCAGCGCTCGTAGTGGTACCGGCGCGATCGGTTTGTCGATCTCCTACGAAGACCTGGAAGGGTCAAACTGACGACGTAAAAAAATAAAAAATATTACGTACGTACGTAATAATTACTACGTACGTACGTAATATTTTTTATTTTTTTACGTCGTCAGTTTGGCCCTTCCAGGTCTTCGTAGAATAGCTTGTGTGCGTAACATTCTGCATACGTATCTATGGTGCGTAACCATGTAGAGCGGCCTCACTAGTGCGCAACATATTGAGAGCAGTCGTCATCCGTATGGAGGTGTGGGTAACAAGTACGAAAAACAAGGCTGTAAATGTAAGTTTTTATAACTTTCTACATTTTGTATCTTAAGTTCTTAACGAACTTATAACGTAAAATCTAAAGAGTGATACTTAAGTATCAGTTTGCCCACAAAAACCTCCATTTCAAACAAAATTACATCTGTATCCCCAATACCCAGTATACACACATGTATATGATTCTAATGGTCAATATGACCATTGCTTGCTGATGTGCGTTGAGGGATCTTTTCCAACATCGTTGAGTTGAATTTATTGTATTTCTTGGATATTTTGGGGTCGGTTTTTGTAAATTAAATGCCGATTTTGAGTGAATGTTGGTGACTTTTGTGCAGTGGTGTTTTAAAAAGTTGAGGTGTATGACTGCCTACATTCTACACACGAAGTATAGGAATGTAGCTATGAGTGAGTTTAATAGCCCGGATCGCCTAGCCAGGATTAGCTTCGTGAATGTAGAAAAAAAAAAAAATGGCTATACGCCTTCTACACACGAAGCTAGGCGTTATTACCCAGCAATCAGATTCCGCACGGGGTAGTACGACATGAAAAATGCCCTGAAATCACACTTTTCTGATAATTTCCGCGACCCACAGGCCCTTCCCCACAGCGTTTCCTCCTAGGGAAACGTTTGGAATGACAATTTTTTTTGATTGAGTATAATTTTGGAAATATATCCATAAAAAGATGATAAAAATTTCAGAAAACTCACCAGCGTTTGCGTATCCATGCCTCCGAGGTCATGCAGATCAAAATGGCGGCACGATCGCCGTAATCGAAATCATGAAAACTATTAGGCGCCGTTTGTAAATTTATTATTTAGCTCAATTATTTACATATAATTCACTATTTAGCTCTTTTCTACGATTATTATACGATAAAATGACATAAAGGATACAATGTTTTATAAATAATGAATTTTGCAATTTCCATTTTTTTTAAATAATGATTTTACAATATTCATCATATATAAATAATGAATTTTGCAGTTTCCATTATTTATAAATAATGATTTCACAAATTCATTATATATCAAATATTATGGAAATTGCAAAATTCATTATTTATAAAACATTGTATCCTTTATGTCATTTTATCGTATAATAATCGTAGAAAAGAGCTAAATAGTGAATTATATGTAAATAATAAATTTACAAACGGCGCCTAATAGTTTTCATGATTTCGATTACGGCGATCGTGCCGCCCTTTTGATCTGCATGACCTCGGAGGCATGGATGCACCAACGTTGGTGAGTTTTCTGAAATTTTTATCATCTTTTTATGGATATATTTCCAAAATTATAGTACTCAATCAAAAAAAAATTGTCATTCCAAACGTTTCCCTAGGAGGAAACGCTGTGGGGAACACTCATAGCTACATTCCTATACTTCGTGTGTATAATGTAGGCAGTCATACACCTCAACTTTTTAAAACACCACTGCACAAAAGTCACAAACATTCACTCAAAATCGGCATTTAATTTACAAAAACCGACCACTAAATATCCAAGAAATACAATAAATTCAACTCACCGATGTTGGAAAAGATATTTCCAAAAATCAAATCCGTAATTTACTGTTGATTCTCGCGAAACGAGCTATCGGAGTCATTGTGTACATTTCCTGGTCGCCGCGGGCGCTGACATCTCCCCAAAAGAGTTTTGTCCTTAAAAATTCGGTCCCTATGTGGCATACACGGAAAGTCCCGATTTTCTGTGTGCGCGATCGCAAAGATCGATGTGCGCTTGCGATCCCGAGTTTCTTCGTGGACAAAAATTTTATTGGCCGATTTTAGTCTAAGACATCGGCAGTATGTAAACAACACGCGATCGCGAAACAAATCGGCGGGGATTTCTCCGGTTTTGGACAAGATTTTGACTTTGGATTTTGCTGAAAATATCAAAAGTTCTTCCTAACGGCCATTTGAGGTAGGAGTGAGATTTTTAAGGGCGGAATTTGAAAGTAAGGTATTTAAAATATTTATCTTATTTTCCCCCCATACCTTTACTACACGCGACAGAAAATACGAACTATTTTTGCATTTTGTATTCGTAGTGGTCAATATGACCACTATTCGTGGTGTGGTGGGGAAGCCTAGGCCTATGCACATCAGCAAGCAATGGTCATATTGACCATTAGGATCATATACATGTGTGTATACTGGGTACTGGGGATACAGATGTAATTTTGTTTGAAATGGAGGTTTTTGTGGGCAAACTGATACTTAGGTATCAGTCTATACATATGAATTTACAAGTTCGTTAAGACACAAAATGTAGAAAGTTATAAAAACTTACATTTACAGCCTTGTTTTTGGTAGTTGTTACACAGACATCGATACGTATGACGACTGCTCTCAATATGTTGCGCACTAGTGAGGCCGCTCTACATGGTTACGCACCATAGATACGTACGCAGAATGTTACGCACACAAGCTATTCTACGAAGACCTGGAAGGGCCAAACTGACGACGTAAAAAATAAAAAATATTACGTATGTACGTAAAAATACTATGTACGTACGTACATAGTATTATTACGTACATACGTAATATTTTTTATTTTTTTACGTCGTCAGTTTGGCCCTTCCAGGTCTTCGTAGGAGATCGACGAACCGATCGCGCCGGTACCACTACGAGCGCTGAGGGCTCCCTTCATCATAATCGTGAAAAATACTAAATGGATGCTCTGACGAGTCTCGATAGGTGTTATCGACAAAAAGTACCCAAAATTTCAGGAAACCCTCTTCAAAGGTCACAAAACAAACTGGTAAGTTTTAATCATCTATTATTCACGATAATTCTTTATATTTAAGTAGATTTCAACCGCAGGTATTAACTTAAATATAGCCAAAAATGCACAGTGATGCATTATTAGTACCGCCTGCATTCTGCCTGCGTTCCTACACAGTCGGCAATGGCGTGTACCTATGAGTCACTCACGGGTACATTACTGTAAAATAGTTGGTATTTTCTGTCGCATGTACTAAAGGTATGGGGGGGAAAATAAGATAAATATTTTAAATACTTGCTTTCAAATTCAGCCCTTAAAAATCTCACTCCTACCTCAAATGGCCGTTAGGAAGAACTTTTGATATTTACAGCAAAATCCAAAGTCAAAATCTTGTCCAAAACCGGAGAAATCCCCGCCGATTTGTTTCGCGATCGCGTGTTGTTTACAAACTGCCGATGTCTTAGACTAAAATCGGCCAATATAATTTTTGTCCACGAAGAAACTCGGGATCGCAAGGGCACATCGATCTTCACGATCGCGCACACAGAAAATCGGAACTTTTCCGTGTACGCCATAGGGACCGAATATTTGAGGACAAAACTCTTTTGGGGAGATGTCAGCGCCCGCGGCGACCAGGAAATGTACACAATGACTCCGATAGCTCGTTTCGCGAGAATCAACAGTAAATTACGGATTTCATTTTTGTAAATATCTTTTCCAACATTGGTGAGTTGAATTTATTGTATTTCTTGGATATTTTGGGGTCGGTTTTTGAAAATTAAATGCCGATTTTGAGTGAATATTGGTGACTTTTGTGCAGTGGTGTTTTAAAAAGTTGAGGTGTATGACTGCCTAAATTATACACACGAAGTATAGGAATGTAGCTATGAGTGCTATGAGTCACTCATAGCTACATTCCTATACTTCGTGTGTATAATGTAGGCAGTCATACACCTCAACTTTTTAAAACACCACTGCACAAAAGTCACAAACATTCACTCAAAATCGGCATTTAATTTACAAAAACCGACCACTAAATATCCAAGAAATACAATAAATTCAACTCACCGATGTTGGAAAAGATATTTCCAAAAATCAAATCCGTAATTTACTGTTGATTCTCGCGAAACGAGCTATCGGAGTCATTGTGTACATTTCCTGGTCGCCGCGGGCGCTGACATTTCCCCAAAAGAGTTTTGTCCTTAAAAATTTGGTCTCTATGTGGCATACACGGAAAGTCCCGATTTTCTGTGTGCGCGATCGTAAAGATCGCTGTGCGCTTGCGATCCCGAGTTTCTTCGGGGACAAAAATTTTATTGGCCGATTTTAGTCTAAGACATCGGCAGTATGTAAACAACACGCGATCGCGAAACAAATCGGCGGGGATTTCTCCGGTTTTGGACAAGATTTTGACTTTGGATTTTGCTGAAAATATCAAAAGTTCTTCCTAACGGCCATTTGAAGTAGGAGTGAGATTTTTAAGGGCTGAATTTGAAAGCAAGGTATTTAAAATATTTATCTTATTTTCCCCCCATACCTTTAGTACATGCGACAGAAAATACCAACTATTTTACAGGAATGTACCCGTGAGTCACTCACGGGTACATTACTGTAAAATAGTTGGTATTTTCTGTCGCATGTACTAAAGGTATGGGGGGAAAAATAAGATAAATATTTTAAATACTTGCTTTCAAATTCAGCCCTTAAAAATCTCACTCCTACCTCAAATGGCCGTTAGGAAGAACTTTTGATATTTACAGCAAAATCCAAAGTCAAAATCTTGTCCAAAACCGGAGAAATCCCCGCCGATTTGTTTCGCGATCGCGTGTTGTTTACAAACTGCCGATGTCTTAGACTAAAATCGGCCAATATAATTTTTGTCCACGAAGAAACTCGGGATCGCAAGCGCACATCGATCTTTACGATCGCGCACACAGAAAATCGGAACTTTTCCGTGTATGCCATAGGGACCGAATTTTTGAGGACAAAACTCTTTTGGGGAGATGTCAGCGCCCGCGGCGACCAGGAAATGTACACAATGACTCCGATAGCTCGTTTCGCGAGAATCAACAGTAAATTACGGATTTGATTTTTGGAAATATCTTTTCCAACATTGGTGAGTTGAATTTATTGTATTTCTTGGATATTTTGGGGTCGGTTTTTGAAAATTAAATGCCGATTTTGAGTGAATATTGGTGACTTTTGTGCAGTGGTGTTTTAAAAAGATGAGGTGTATGACTGCCTACATTATACACACGAAGTATATAGGAATGTAGCTATGAGTATGAGTGCCGTGAGTGGTAGGAGTGAGATTTTTAAGGGCGGAATTTGAAAGCAAGGTATTTAAAATATTTATCTTATTTTCCCCCCATACCTTTACTACACGCGACAGAAAATACAAACTATTTTTGCATTTGTATTCGTAGTGGTCAATATGACCACTATTCGTGGTGTGATCCTGGCCACTCCCGGGTACATTTCTGTAAAATAGTTGGTATTTTCTGTCGCCTGTCATGCCTGTACTGAAGGTATGGGGGAAAAATAAGATAAATATTTTAAATACCTTGCTTTCAAATTCAGCCCTTAAAAATCTCACTCCTACATCAAATGGCCGTTAGGAAGAACTTTTGATATTTTCAGCAAAATCCAAAGTCAAAATCTTGTCCAAAACCGGAGAAATCCCCGCCGATTTGTTTCGCGATCGCGTATTGTTTACATACTGCCGATGTCTTAAACTAAAATCGGCCAATAAATTTTTTGTCCACGAAAAACTCGGGATCGCAAGCGCACATCGATCTTTACAATCGCGCACACAGAAAATCGGGACTTTTCCGTGTACGCCATATAGGGACCGAATTTTTAAGGACAAAACTCTTTTGGGGAGATGTCAGCGCCCGCGGCGACCAGGAAATGTACACAATGACTCCGATAGCTCGTTTCGCGAGAATCGAGAGTAAATTACGGATTTCATTTTTTGAAATATATTTTCCAACATCGGTGAGTTGAATTTATTGTATTTCTTGAATATTTTGGGGTCGGTTTTTGTAAATTAAATGCCGATTTTGAGTGAATGTTGGTGACTTTTGTGCAGTGGTGTTTTAAAAAGTTGAGGTGTATGACTGCCTACATTATACACACGAAGTATAGGAATGTAGCTATGAGTGATCCTGGCCACTCCCGGGTACATTTCTGTAAAATAGTTGGTATTTTCTGTCGCATGTACTAAAGGTATGGGGGGAAAAATAAGATAAATATTTTAAATACTTGCTTTCAAATTCAGCCCTTAAAAATCTCACTCCTACCTCAAATGGCCGTTAGGAAGAACTTTTGATATTTTCAGCAAAATCCAAAGTCAAAATCTTGTCCAAAACCGGAGAAATCCCCGCCGATTTGTTTCGCGATCGCGTGTTGTTTACATACTGCCGATGTCTTAGACTAAAATCGGCCAATAAAATTTTTGTCCCCGAAGAAACTCGGGATCGCAAGCGCACAGCGATCTTTACGATCACGCACACAGAAAATCGGGACTTTCCGTGTATGCCACATAGAGACCAAATTTTTAAGGACAAAACTCTTTTGGGGAAATGTCAGCGCCCGCGGCGACCAGGAAATGTACACAATGACTCCGATAGCTCGTTTCGCGAGAATCAACAGTAAATTACGGATTTCATTTTTGGAAATATCTTTTCCAACATTGGTGAGTTGAATTTATTTTTGGATATTTTGGGGTCGGTTTTTGAAAATTAAATGCCGATTTTGAGTGAATATTGGTGACTTTTGTGCAGTGGTGTTTTAAAAAGATGAGGTGTATGACTGCCTACATTATACACACGAAGTATAGGAATGTAGCTATGAGTGATCCTGGCTAGGATCGCCCCACAAACACACACACTAACATAGATCATAATACACGGGACTGCCCCAAAAGTGCCGTAATGAAAATGCAAAGATCTACATCTATTTACCTGTATCTTGACCACAGACTGTTCTTTTTTCCGAAGGAGAGCACGTTCGGCACGAGAAGATTTTGCCTTGTCAAGAAGCTCCGACTTCTTTGAAGAATCACTTTGGCTAAACATCGTTGCAGATTATTCTGTTTTGTTTATTTACAATTTCAGAAAATTTCCGGTCGAAGTGAAAACTGAGAATGAGTTGTTCGATGACGTCGCTCGAAACCCGTACCCGGTAGCGTCTTTTTTTTTTGTAACCAAGCCTAGGCAGAAACCCCTTTTTGAAGACTTTGAAACAGACTACAAGTATCGGACTTGTATTTTCTAAACCCTAACCCTAACCCTAACCCTAACCCTAATAAGCAAAAGAAAATTTCGTAATATAATCTTCTGCCGAGGTTCGAACTCATGGTTCCTTCACCAAGAGAGGACTGGATTATCCGATTGCGCCACACAGAACAGCTGCTCGATGCCCTTGCTCGTTTTATTATATAGCTAAAATTCGTTTTCATGAATATTCATGACGATTAGTCTTGACGGAATAAACCGTATTAGTATGAAAAAATGCGAAATCTGCCTAGGCTTGGTTACCAAAAAATAACACGCTACCCGGTACCAGTTTTTTAAATACCTCCTGTGATAATAAAGGTGTCGAGGGATAATAATCGGATTCAATCTGCTGTAGGTCTATTGATGAAAATCCAAACATAAGAACAAAAAATGTACGTCTGTTTTTTTTTTTAAGCCTAAGCGGTAGAATATTCATGCAATGGATATATAGGTAAAATATTCTTCGATTACACAATAATGCACGTAAAAAAGGGGGAGGGGTGCCCGGGTTGGTCATCAATTCTGTGGAAAGTTTGCCGACTCGGCTATAGATCACAATTGTATTTGTACTAACAAATGATTTGAATGAAGGAGGGAGGGGAGATGGAGGCCTATCACCTCGCCCAGCATCCCGAGTAGCATAGCGTGACTGAGAGGGCACTGTCATCATGGGCGTTAATCGTTACGTAACTCTATTCATCATGGGGGGGGGGGGGGACGACACAATAGCCGTCCCCCCCCCCATGATGAATAGAGTTACGTAACGATTAACGCCCATGACTGTCATCATAACTGGGCCCGGGGGAACCGGTCTTGCTCGGAAAATGAATGCCAATTTAAAAGGCCACCGAGGAGGAGGGTGCGGGAAGGGGTCCTATCGTCTTCTTTTCTTGTCCTTTTCCTCTTCTTCTCTTGTCCTTTTCCTCTTCTTCTATTTCTTCTCTCTCTCTCTTTCTCTTTCTCTTTCTCTTTCTCTTTCTCTCTCTCTCACTCTCTCTCTCCCTCTTTTGCATTTCCATGCCCCCCTGTAGCTACGCCACCGCCCACATTCCCACATCCCTCTAGTGACGCCTCTGGTTTAGAGAATAGGCATGAATATTCTTTTTTTTCTTCTTCTTTTTCCCCTTCAAATTTCTGTTTTGTTTTAATCGTTGTCATTATTTGATTATCTGTTCTCTTAAATTTTATCTACGGTTTTAAGAGCCCTTTGTTATACATTTTACTGGTTCAAAGTGGTGTAGGTCTATCGAGGGGAAGAGAACAGCGGGAAAGTGATCCTGGCAAGGATAATTTATTCCTTCTTTTAGAAACACATATTTTGTCAATAATTGATTTCTTGCCTTTTAAGTATCCTTGATTCACCTGTTTGTTTTGTTTTCTTGTGTTGTCCTTTTGGTTTGATGAAACAAAAGACATTTTTAAAATAATACCGTAACATCCAACAGAAAAGGCACAGACTGAATTATTACACTGATCAAAGATTTAATCACAGGACGAATTCTACAATTAAGAAAAAAAGTATTGCATTTTACCAACTTCCATGTAACATGCAGGCATGATAATCGAATTTGACCCTTCATAGATATTTGCTTTAGAAAAAAATAAATCAAATTATTAGAGGAACAGATTTAAGCATGAAAGAAAATCGCAAAAGGAATAAGGAGGTCATTTTCGAAAACTGGGATCGCTTATGATAATATTTATAAATGCTGCTATGTCATTTCGATTCATACAAATGCTTTCTGCAGAATTGTGTCAAAGTCTGTTAAAGTACCCGCTTGCATACAAAGTTGTGATTAAACGCAACTCGAAAAATTAAATGCAACTTGATATTTCAACCAATCAGAATCACGTATTTTGGACTTGCGGGGTTTTTTTGAGTTGCGTTTAATCGCAATTTTTTATGTAAGAGGGCCCTGGGGAGCGTTTCATCAAGCGTTTTGTCAGTGATTTTTACTGACACTGTTCTCAGCCAATCAGATGCAAGGATTTCAGTAGCTTGTAACAGTTGTCGGTAAAAATCACTGGCAAAACGCTTGATGAAACGCTCCCCTGGGGGGCGTTTCATGAAAGGACTTGTCAGATATTTTATCCGATAAATTTGCTCTCAGCCAATCAGATGCAAGGATTTCAGTAGCTTATACCAGTTGTCCGATAAAATATCCGACAACATCCTTTCATGAAACGCTCCCCAGGGGGGCGTTTCATCAAGTGTCTTGTCGGTGATTTTTACCGACTAATTTGCTCAGCCAATCAGATGCAAGGATTTCAGTAGCTTATAACAGTTGTCGGTAAAAATATCCGACAACATCCTTTCATGAAATGCTCCCCTGATCTTACAATACGACTGCTGAGAGCAAGAAGGGCATTGATTCACTCTCTCATGATAGCGACCTTCTGGCTTTCAAAAGAGGATTATATCAATTAGTGATTGAACATAACAATAACCACTGTCATGCAGTTTAGAAAAAAAATTATATTAAATTATATTAAACCACCGACATTGTGAATGACTTCTTTCTATTACAGTTCCAGATTCGTAATCATCATTGGTATAAGACTGTCGAGTGACATTAGAAACACTGATTGCCTCAGGACATTTCAAGCCAGAATCAAGCAGTTCCTTTTCATTCAAAGCTATTAAGAATATCATTGTACATGTTTGATTTTTTCATCTTTTTCTTTTTTTTAAAAGATAACCCTTGAATATTGTTGACATATATGTTTGTAGCGCCTTGAGTGGTACTATACCAGAAAGTCTGCTTTCGAAATACTACTACTACTTCTTCTTATTATTATTGTTATTATTATTATTATTACTATTATCATCATTTATCATTATTATTATAAATAGACCTTATCAACAGCATACAAATAAATAATTATTGAATATTCCATAAATGTCATGTGAAAATATCACAATAATAAAATTCAAAATTACTAGGCACCGATAAAAATCTAACAATAATTATTTTCCTTTAATCTTTACAGGCATTATCAGCCTTAATTGACATTAACTTCACTCATATAGATATGCAGCCGGGATGCAGCATGAGTATACATAAAAAGCGAGGGGGGGGGGGGGTAATATGATATGTCATCATATAATATTATTGCTATTATGCTTTCCTTGTTCGACATTACAAGGATGAAAGATACACCCGTACTATATCTTGGGAGCGTTTCACCAAGCGTTTTGTCAGTGATTTTTACTGACAAATTTGCTCTCAGCCAATCAGATGCAAGGATTTCAGTAGCTTATAACAGCTGTCGGTAAAAATCACTGACAAAACGCTTGACGAAACGCTCCTCTGGTGCTTATATAACAAACTGCTCAAAAAATGAAGTCGCTTCAACCATAAGGCAACAGAGAGAAGGGTAGAGTTGATTGCTTTCTATTTAAAAAAAAACCAAAAAAAAAACCCAATGTGATTTTGATATTACTCAACATGCTCAATAAACTAACCTGTTGCGGGCTTAACAAAAAAGAGAGAAAACAATGCTTTCTACTTTAAAGGTTGCGAATTATACACTCCTGTAGATCTGTGCTCCCACAAATCGTTGATGCAATGTTTAATCAAGAAAATTCTGAAGTAAAGTGTTGTTCGAGGGGGAAGCAAGAGAGAGAAGGAGAAAGAGAGGGGCGGGAGGGGAGAGAGAGAGAAGAGAGAGATGTTGAGGTGTTGAGGGGGGGGGGGGGGAGTGTACGTGAAAATGAAGAAGACGGTGAAAAAGAGGAAATGGAGAGAGCGTGAGAGAGAAGGAGAGACAGAGAGTGAGAAAGAAGGGCAAATGCAGAGACAGAGAGAAAGAGAAGGAAGAGAAAGAAAGGGAGAAAGAGAAAGAGAGAGAGATAGAGAGCGAAAAGACGAAGAGGGAGAAACCAAGAAGATAGAACAATAAGAGAAAGAAAGAGGCGTATACCGACATTTTCGCGGGGGGGGGGGGCTGTCCTGCCAGTTTTCATAAAGAGACACATAGTCATAGAAATGATATAAAAAGGGAGAAAAGTGCCTGAACATTGCCAGATACACTAACTAAATAACATTCTAAAGGCATACATGTTGGCAGTTTCATATTTTGTCTCCACATTAGTGAAATTTAAAAAATCAGCAATCAGTCTGTACATATTTACAACTTGGATGAAAACTTATAAGAGATTCAAGTTGGAGTGCAGAGTTCTTACAAATACAGTTTGGGATCATAAAGCACCAAAATTGAAAATAACTTACTATCGCTTAGTTTGTCAGTATTGCATCATGCTGAATTTGGAAGAAAATACTGAATTGGAAGATTGCGTTGTACAGTGTTATATTGCCACTAAATTTAAACAATCAGAAATAGTATTTGAACAACAAAAATATCTGATCCGTTAATGAATCTTCCACCATAATGAAAGCAATTTCCCTAATGAATCAACATGTTTGTTAACTTATTGCTGATACCATTATTGAGTATACAAATTGGCAAGAAAAGATGCGTATCACAATTATCTGCCGATCAAACTGCCAAACCAACTCAAAACTGACACCATCCGACCGATTCTCGGCGATTCGGTGTAATAATTGGTTTAGTTCGGTCTATAGTCGGTCTCGTGACGGTCTCGTCGATTTGACTCGGGGTTTTATTTGATTCATCCAGATTTGAAGAGAAGAACTGCGACTTGATTCAAGTAAAAATAAATAAAATGCTTGGTCTCGTGCGTCACGTAGCTGCCGAAGTTGCGGCCGACGATGCAATGCCAGGTCGGGTTGTACTTCTTGTCGAACTCCTTCTTGATGTAGGCGGCGATGTCTTTCTCGATGGTGAACTTCTGGAAGGCGGCGGCGGCGCAGTCCGTCGCCTCCTGCTGCATGCCATCGGCCATGTCGGCGTTCTTGATCATTATCTTATGCTCATCCATTGACTTCATGGTTGACGAGTTCGTCTCGGGCATGACGCTCGTACTGGATGTTGATGATGTTCGAAATTGACGTTGATGACGCTCGAAGTGGACGTCGATAGCGTTCGAAGTGGACGTCAACGGTGATTGTATGATACAACGTATGATACCAAGCAAAGAGATTTTGATCAGGAGTTCGGTGATTGTTTAACCTACGGGTGGATTTAAACGTGACAGTAGGGGAAACAAATAACATAATATAGGTCCAACACATAAAGTGCAATCGTACGATTATAATTAATGCACACAGTTGTGATGACACAAAATAATAAGTTTTAAAATCACTTCAGCCTGTTTTCTTCCACTTCCTCCACGAATTATCGGCCTCTCCTGTCTGAATTTTTCCCTATCATTTCCGATTTTTGCAATTCCGCGCTCTCCTTATGTTTTTAGTCACTTATTTTGAATATTTTCCTGTTTTCTCTCCTCTACCTTCCATATAGTAATAATCTGGGAGCCTAACCCGAAATAGTCACCCCATTTCACATATGAGATTTGACCCCTTAAGTTACTTAGACCATCCATGTCATTCACAAAAAAGCTAGTCAGCCCGAACGAACCTGCCGGGTTTGGCCCCAGAGTCCCCCCCCCCCCCCTCCAAGGGCCCCCAAGTCAGGTCGAATTCAACCCATCTAACATTAGCACGCCCCCCCCTCAATAATGAAAAGAAGGAATGGCCGGATCTACGCCAATGCTCCTGGCATATAAGTAAAGTGAATAGAAAGGAGGTGTCGGAGTCTTGTGGTTTGAGCACTGCGAAGATCCTTTGGCAAGATATCGATCTACATTTGCCAGTCCGGATACCCAGGATCCATGTGATTGATAATGTTCTTTATCCTTATGCTTTGTTTTGTATTGTAAAAAAAATATTGATGTAAATGTCAATGAAGTCTCATAATGTAATGTAAATGTAAATGTAAATGTAACATGATTAATATGAAAATAAATGAAAATGAAAATGAAATGAAATAATAAAATACCAAATATACAAAAATACCAATTTAACTACAATATAGTCCACAAAAAGTACTACCGGAATGAAAAATAGATAAAAGTAGATAATTATTGTCGATATGCAAATGACGTTCAATAGCAATAACTGAAAGATATCTCACATTTAATTGTTATGTTACGATGCTGATCAGTGCCAAAAGTCATGATCATGACGTTTTGAAAAATATATGCAAAAGGTTATCTACTTTTTGATCTGAAAAATGAGGGGAAATTTGAGATGCAGTACATGAGGAATGACGATTATAACAATTATCGTTCAAATTACAAATAGAAAAATAATAAGAAAGTTCTTTGTTACTTACAGAGTATTCAATGATGGTTACTTATAAACTAACAATCCACAACTTGTTTTGTCTACGGAGCTTAGAAGAAAAGGTACGCCTTGCTATATCAGACAATGAAGTGCTGAGCAGATGTAAACACAGCCAGTTAATGCTACAAAAACGAGGGATGCCGTATATGAATGAGCACGCACGCGTGATGTCTGAAAAGCTCAATTGTCTAGCGCACATCATCATTATCACCATCAGCATCGTAATTGGTGTAACAATGCAGCTTATATGTCTCGTGCAAAGTGTGCGCCATGGCGCTCGCAGGCAGTACATGGCCGGGTGGCTTTCGCTATAGCTTGTCGAATCATCGCTCTCCGGCGAGGATCACATCTGGGATAATTAAACCGATCTAAAATTTCATAAGTATCCATTCGGGTGTGTAAATCTTCACGCTTGGTCTGGTATCGCTACTCACTGATTGGTCGAGGGAGCAGCACATTGACAGTAGCTTATAACAGCAGCCCCCACTAATAACATAATGGTACCATCCATGGTCATGACGGTAGGATACAAACATTTTCACGCAAATCATTGATTAACACCAAGATGTGATTATACTCTCACAAGGTGAGGGGGGAGGGGGTATATTTTCGACGCTCCAATATGCGTTTATTTCAATTCAAATTTAAAACATAGAGATTTATAATCGTTCTTTAAACTCAAAACAAATATGAGATTATGTTTAATAATAGAAACCTATCAATATATTAAAATACGTATATAACAAAACTGAAATATATATATATCAAGTAAAACGGTGATCTGTTTAGTAATCAATTACTTCGTTTGGTATTTGCTCGGCATGCTCAGTGCTAATATAATTTAAAATATGATTCTATTTTTAGCTATAGGGGTGTATCTTGATGTAATGATTTCTGAAATGTTTTTTCTCACCCTTTGGCCAGAAAGACTCTAATGATACTCATGAGATCGCAATACAAGGGTTTTATCTACCAAAAAGGGCATTTGTAAGGACCACCACCACCACCATCATCTTCATCATCATCATCATCATCATCATCCACTGTCATCATCATCAGCAGCAGCATCATCACCACCACCACCACCACCACTACGATCACCACCACCATCATCATCATCATCATCATTATCATCATCCACTGTCACCATCATCATCACCACCACTACTATCATTATCATCATCACCATTAGCACCATAAACATCAAAATTATCATCGTCATCATCGTCATCATCATCATCACTACCACCACCACCACCACCTTACCACCATTACCAATTCCCATTGCCCGTTCCACCATAAGCGACATCATCATCTTCATCATCGCTAAGAAGAAGAAGAAGAAGAGAGAGAGAAATAAACACCCGTCTCGTCTCAGATTACAGCTTGCCTGGTATGCCTCATTTAATTGTGTTAGTCATCACGTCCATGACATCCTAAATGCATGATTATTGTTAGTGAGAACAACGATGGACTCCATTGAACAAAGGTAATAGCATAGAGATACTAACTGGAGGCCAAGTGAAGTTGATTCCTAGTTTATCGTCCGGTTTTTCATCGAAAATTAGGAGGAGGTTCCTTAAACATGATATTTTTTCTGTAGAGGACAATGGTATTGGCTCAATTTCAGTGCATTACAGTGGCTTAAGACATGTTAAATTGCATTATAACGAATAATTTTTGTTACCACATTGTCTAGTTGCCCTCAGATTCTTCTTCTTTTTTCTAGAACAAAAAACTAAAATATCAAATAAAACAGGCTTGCCGAAAAATTCAGGAAGAAGGAGGGGACAAGAAATTGAGAATCAATTTCATTCTGCCTTATATTTAGTAAACTAAAAATTCGGTAGTGAAGATTGTATAAAAAATGAGTTGAAATGAAAATGTTATTTCATGACAGGTCTTCGGATTAAAGTTTTGATCTTTATCTAATAACACCCTATTGTAAATATTTTTTATATACAGTATAACTACTTTGCAGATCTTCTCGGTAATCAAGATCATTTAATTTTTATGACACAGTTACACTTTTAATAGTAAATTAAATCATTCTACGGATAATTATGAGACCTATACCGTATTGAATCAAACACGATGGGCAAAACGTTACCATGGTTACAAAGCCTTCTATTGTTTGCTAATAAAGCAAACAAATTTAGCATTCTAAATAATTGCAGATTATAAGTATAATCATTTCAAAAGCATTGTCAATACTAACCGAGCAATATTATACATTTCATTCCAATACCGAGAGATGGCGCCCAGTCTTTTCATGCAAACGTACGGTATAGACATGAGGTACTCGCCTTCTGAAATTTTCTCCGACAATGATTTCATGTTCATCGGTACCATTTATATTTAAAAAAAAACACTGTAAATGTGAAATATGAAACAATAATTTGAAACTAACATTGTATATATCTGTTATGGCCTGGGTAAAAATCAGCTCTGTGGAGAGAGGCTATATTCACAAAGTATAAATATACAGTATAATAAATTACAAAAGAACCGTTGTATAGCCCATCTCTTCTATATCTTCATTAGACTCGACTTTTGTTTTTGGAGAGGGACGATTTTGTGTGACTTAGCACATAAAGAAACCAATATATTTATAAAAAAGGGAATACTTAGTTGCAATTATTTTGCTCATATATAGTTGATTATTTTTAAAAACTTTCAATGTACATGTAATATTACTGTATAAATACTGTGGGATCATATACTTATATACAGAAATAAAATGAAATGCACACTAATCTAGAAAATATGCACGTTATAGCCTTATTCACATTATGCTACCTACAATGTCCTCTAGAGATTGCAAATGAGATTTTGTTCTAAGTCTTTTACTTAAATTAGTTACAAAGTATATTCTTTTAAGAAAGAATTATCCATTCCTAGTTTAACTCACAGGCGCCAAGTTGCAGCTGCTTGTGTATTCTACAAAATGCACACAGAACAGTGCCCAAAAGACTTAAATGAAATGAGTGCCCCCCCCCCCCCCCCCGGGCTCTTGTCATGCACGCTGTTCTATTACCCATTGCAAAAACTCATCAATTGGACAGAAGCTTCATTCACACGGCTTCAAGGATTTGGAACAGCCTCCCAAATCATGTTGTTGGAACGCCTTCCTGTACAGGACTAAATTCTTTTAAAAGGCGTGTGCATAGATTTCTTTTGGCAAATCGCATTTCATAACTTCAATGTTTTACCTATTGTCCACTATTTTTCCTTAAATTGCTTTTTATATATTGTTTAAATGAGTTGCAGTGAACCATTGATTAGCCTTCTGGATCCTTGGTGTTTTGGCTTGCTATTAATTAACTTTGCATGTTATACACACACAAAAAAAAAAAATATCACAACTAATTCGTCATCAGTGGCATAAATGAAAGACTATTAATGAGGAAACGAATGGGAAAATGAAGACACAAAGGCCTAGCTTGCCTGTAGAAAACACCTTTTTGAAGGAAAGAATGTAAAATGATAATAATATATATATATAAGCCAATATTTGGAATAAAAAGCACACTATATGTTTTTTTTTTTGGAGAACATCAAGTCATATTCAGAACTTGAAATGCAAATGCAATTTTTATGTATACTTATTTCTAAAAAAGAAAAGTACAGCAGCTGGTAATATAAACGATATTTTAATTACTGGCTATAGGAGTGGTGGCAAATGTACAGCTCTTAAAAGGAACAATGAATATTGTTTCGTTGCCAGTCAATCTGGGTTTGTTTTCTAATACCCTTATCCAGATTTGAAAAGTAAAACTGCTGTCTGGCCCAAGTAGAAGTAGATGAAGTTTTTTGTCTCGTGCGTCACGTAGCTACCGAAGTTGCGGCCGACGATGCAATGCCAGGCTGGGCTATGCGTTTTGTCGAACTCCTTTTTGATGTAGGCAGCGACGTCCTTCTCCAAGTTGTACTTGCCGAGGGCGACGGCGGCGATTCTGGTGGCGTCAGTCTGCATGTCCTTGTCCATGTCGGCATTCTTGATGACGGCCTTGTCGTATGTGAGATAGGCACGGTTCGAGATCGACATCGTGGTGGAAAGCCTACTCTAAGAGAACGACCACGAGAAATAAACCAAGTTCGCTTTTGTTCTCAAATCTGTCGAAATTGAAACAAAATTAAAATTTGTGTGTATTAGAAACGGCATCCCGGTAGACCGACTGTCAGTCTCGTGGGATGTGTACCTCGTGTACTGTAGCCAGGGGCGGATGCAGGATTTTTTTAAGGGGGGGGGGGGGGGGTGGCGATAATTTTATTTTTTAACCAGACCTCCAAAATCCGCTCAGTGGGGGGGGGGGGGTTATGGGGATCCAGTTTCCCTCCATAATTTCCTAACAAGCAAGCAAAAAAAATCGACGAAAGGGCGGATCCTTTATGGTCAAAATGCATACTTTTCTTCCAAAAGGGAGGGGGGCACGGGCCGAAAGTGCCACCCCCTCCCCTGGATCTGCCACTGCTGTAGCTATACGTAATGGATATTGAGAAATTTTGTTTGCACTTTTCTTCAACTTGAATATTTTGCAAACCAATTATGTAATTGATAATTGTTAAGGCTCGGATGAAACAGTTTCCAAGAGCCATGAATCTTTTTTTTTAAAATTCTAGTTAATGAATGACACTTTCTTGTAGAGAGGGGAATAATGTTAAGCAAACGATAATTGAATATTCATTTATATCTCCAGGTTACCATTTGAAATTTCGATCGATCTCAAACATCAAGTTGACTTTCCTTTGGAAATTTGATTCCAAAAGATATTCATTGTATTTCATAACTATGACACTTGTATTTGTTCTAAACTACGAGCTGAATTATGCTCTCTAAAGTATACACTGTTTATTTCCATTAAAAAATATCCAACAAATCGTAATTCTGTTAATGTTGTTTTTACATAACTTTCTCATACAATGAACGATAAAAATGAGGTGCAGATCATAGTAATATAAATTTATACAGTCTTTATCACACTTGAACATTTAACCTGCAGACTAAAAAATAAACCATTCTTTCTTGACGAAATTGTGCTTTTCTTTGTAAACCCATGACTCAAATTGTGATTTGAAATGACTCGCATCTTTTTTAGATTTCTATACAAAATTGACGGTGCTATTCAGCCATTGAAATTCAACTTGAAAGGAAAAGAAATGAACTATTCTTAATTTGCAAACAAGGCAGTATTCCGCTACTTACATTCTGAACTATTAAAGCGACACCTAAATATTTTTATTATAACGGAGAGCGTTTCCAACCTTGGTTTGGGAATAATACAGACAGGGGGAACAATATGAATAAATAAAATTCTATCCCTTGCCCTCTCGATGACGAATATATAACAGACATGTGGACTTTACTACGCTTTCACGCTTTCCGTATACACCCCCATCAACAAAACTTATGAAAAGAATTTGAGAAAATAGATAGATGAACCTCGACTTCTTTTCGATGGCATCACGATGAGAAATCAAAGAAATAATGTCAATATGTTTTGTATCTTACCTTCAATATTTGAAGTAGCACTTCAAATTTGACCCAGCTATGAGTTGTCTTTCTTTGAATTAGTTGTTTTGATTTATCCTATGAACTGTCCTGTCACTCTTTTTCCGACTGGCGACTTTCACAAAGTGATCAAAATCCTATAATAACACGAATAGTGTTCTGATGAAAGCACGCATACTTTTACTTATTGTTTGCTTCTTGCTGTAAAAGAATTTTGTGGACCAACAATAGGAAAGGTCAATGATATTTCCTTCATAAATCTCATTTTCAATTCTTTGATTGTGGTTGATTTTTATTATTCGCTGAGCCTGTACCAAAACCTCAAAAGTCAGTAGCTCTTAACAGTAGCTTATAACACATTCACTGATTTCACAAAAGATGTTTACACTGGAATTCCTTTCATTATTCCCACACCCACGGATTAGGGGACGGTGAATAGAAAAGCTGCTTTTTCTCCCATAATATCAATATTTATTCCGTTCTGGGGTGACATGCTTTTTGGTGACATATAATAAAGATATGGGAGTGGATGCTATGAATGGGCATGCATGAATGATGGGGGTTATTTCCTCTGTTGAAATCTCAAAAATTTCAATCGGGTGTGACGAGAAATAAAAAAGATTAGCGTCTCATGCTTATTCTCTCGTGAATTTTAATCATAATTACATTGTCATTAGTGAAGTAATGTAGTCGAAAACGCGTGACAAGTGCATGTGCATTATTTGCTTTAAGGCTCGTCAAGCCAATTATACCGAAACACCATAAGAGGGAGAGAGACAGAGACATAGAAAAGTGAGAGAAAGGAAGAGGTATATGTCTATTACATAGAGACAGACAAACAGATAGCGAGAGAGAGAGAGAGAGAGAGAGAGAGAGAGAGAGAGAGAGAAGAGAGAGAGACTGATGGACTGAAAAAAAAAAGATTGAGAGCGTATTGATCCCAGAGATAAAACAAGAGAAGCTATACACAAGCACACACATACAGATGGTTGCCTTTCGGGGGGGGGGGGGGGGAGGGGGGTAGGGGCTGTAGACTTCTCATTAACCTACTTTCACCATGCAGTTACCAACATAGCAACGAATATTTCTGGTAGCAGAATGGGGACAATCTGGGAGTCTTGACAACGGAACTTTTTATAGTGAGCAGGCAACCATACCTTACGGCTGATACTATTTTGCTTGTAATTTTTTAAAGTTTCATTGTCGACTTGAGGTGGCCAGACCTCAAGTCGACTTTCATGTGGGTATTTCCATTGCTGTATATATAAATGTGTGTGTATATTTGACTAACGGGTACATTAAGTCGACACCTAACAATGCAGTTTATTCCGTCATAATAGCGACCCCTACATTAGGTAGACAGTTGGTACATTAGGTCGACAGTTGAACAAAGAAAAAAAAACAAAAACTGTCCTCCTAATGTACCCATTAGACGTTTATGTATATATATATATATATATATATTTATATATTTACATGTGTATATTTTACTGGATGGTGTATTAGGGAGACACGAGGACAAATAAATAAGACAGAGTGTCTCCCAAATACACCGTACATGGGTGTACATATATATATATATATATATATTTATATAATATCAGAAACAGATAAAAGATATTAGGAGAGAAGGAGAGAGACGCAGAGAAAGAAGAATTTCTATGAAGATTGAATAGTTCACAGGAATGAGTGACAGAGATAGAGGTAAAGAGAGAGAAGGAGAATGATAGACTTACTTAGAGAAAGGACAAAAGTATTTTTTTTTTGTCTCTCATCATCATCTTCACATTCTTAATAATTATGTTTCCCATTTGACGGAATTATGTTGCTGTTATTTTGGACAAGCATTGCAGTTGGCTATCGCAACATTATTTTGAGAGCAAGAGAATTTTATATTTACAACTTCTTAATGAACCATGTATCAGCGATTGCACAAGAATGACAACTATGATTGAATTAGGTTTCATTTTTTGTTTTAATTCGCCAGCAGCTTCTTACGTTTTCCTGCAAGTCAATAAAGAATGACACCATGTTTAACAAAAAGAAAATTATATATTAGGAGTTAAAAGAATCACTTTATTGAAATATAATTTTGACACGAAGAAGATCATGATTCTGTGTTTATGAATAATACAGATTTCGTAAATACATTATACAAAACAATGTAAATGCAAAGTTCCATGCTAGAAAAAAAAGGTCATAAAATCCTGCATTGGCAAATGTTGAATGCAATAATAATCACCGTGATGCTTTGGTGTTTCAATTTACTTTGAAACCCCTCAAGCTTTCAACACAAAATAAGGTGTGTTTTTGGGATTGAAAGGGGCCTGGAAGCCGGGGGTGCGGGGGTGCTGCAGCACCCCCTGGAAAAGCGCAGCACCCGGCCCCTGCAAGTTTTAGCTGGGGGTGCTGTAGCTAAAAGTAGTTAAAAAGAGACCCTAAAACGCTGAGATCTTAGATCTTACAATACAGCATGAAAGTGAATGAAATACTGAAACAAGAGATACACCACCAGATTTGAGCGACTCTACCAATATATACAAGGTTGTGTGCCCCATATCCACAACGAAAATTGTGTCTATCGTTCCTCGACATTTATCAGGTATCGATGATAATGATTGCTTGCTTGCTTGATTGATTGACTTTTTGTTACCTGACAACTAAGAAAGCAAGGCATAAGCTCATATACACAACCAATGAACATATGGCTTAATTCTTAACTGAGGGACTTGGTAATTATTAAGAATTAATGCCTTACCACAGGGCAGTAGCTTATAGGCTTACTTTCGAACCCGGGACCTCCTGGTGACGAGACTATTTTCTCTAACACTGAACCATTACTCCTTCTTCAAAGACGTATTAGCATTCTTGTGTTGATTTCACGTGATCATGATTATTTAGGAGATGTGTGAGTAATTAAGTTTAAGAACAATCATTATTTAAAACTGAGACATTATCTGATATTATGAGTAAGAGTGGTGCAAATTAGGTCGAATTGTGCAAAAAATGAAGAAACAATTAAACAGCTACCGATATATATATATATACACATATTAATTACATAACCAATAAAACAAACAATACAATGACAGTGCCAAGTTGGTAATTTTTTTTCAGCCAAGAAAATTACATCGTGTTATCAATCATTACGAAAATGAGGAGTACGTTATTCTACTACCCCGTACATGTTGATATTCGTTGATATTGCCTGCGTAAAAATACCATAAATTGAAAAGTTTACTGTTGAAGGCATGTCATGCAGAGCGGCAAATTTATGCATCTTGGTATATTCTGCAGCTGCGAGAGTTATACGGTATATACTGCATGTATAAGTCTACATTCATTCCGAAAGTTCACAATTTAACCAGACTTGAAAAGCAAAATGGCGACCTGTCCGAGGTAGAAGTAGATGAAGTGTCTGGTTTCGTGCGTCACGTAGCTGCCGAAGTTGCGACCGACGATGCAATGCCAGGTTGGGTGGTTATTCTTGTCGAACTCCTTCTTGATTTGAGCGGCGATGTCCTTCTCGACGCTGAAGTGCTCCATTGCATTGACGGCGCAGTCGATTGCGTTTTGTTGCATTTCCTCAGACATGTCAGCGTTCTTGATAACGGCCTTCTTTTTATCAGACATGATGATGTTTACAATTATCTGCACAGAAAACAACATATATAACGCAGTAATAAATATTTGTGCCGTTTTAGAATGGTGAATAATTTGCTGACGCACTCCGTGCGTGTTGTCTGCGACACATATCGCAGAAAATCCTTGCGGCGCACACACGGGTCTGCGCGTTTTTTTCCCAAGCACGTAAGAGCACGCAGGGACACGAAAGGAGGCTGTTGGACATGTCCGACAATCTTTGCGTGTGGCTACGTGTTCATATTAACGAATATAACACACGCAGCCATCGTACTTCCTGCATGTGCTTCTTGCGACCATCGTAAGGGCTCCTTGCGGAGGTGACGAAGACTTTGAGAGAGACTACAACTTTAAGACTTGTATTTTTTAAGTTTCACCCTCTTTTTATTTCAGCAAAGGAAAATATTGTCAATACTGAATATCCAATCTGACCCTGACGAGACTCGAACTCGAGTCACCTACATGACAAGCGCATCGTAGGTCCAAATGCGCGCCACACAAACAACTGCAAGTTAGGTTCACTCGTTTGATTATATCCGTATTTGTTTTTCATGAATATTCATGTCGACTAGTCATGACAGAATAAACCGTATTGTCACTTCAATTTCCCACCCAAATACTGCCCTCGCTCGCCGGTGGCGCAAGTCCTGACATAAAAAAATAGCATGCCGGGTAGCCGCCTGGGTGCTAAACTAGGGATGGTTGTTTTGCATGATACGTAACTTATCACAACTACCTGGGTCCAACCTGGGTATAATTCAATTCACTTTCCTTCTTCCTCCATCTTCCTTCTCCTTCTTCTCTTTATTTAGACACCGGCTAGCAATTTCACCTTACTTTCACTCTTTATTTTTCTTGTGGGTTGAGGCAATTTCCTTCTACCTCAACTTTTTAAATGTCCTCTTATCAATATTTCGTTATTCGTAATGATGCTTTATGAAATTAATAATATTGAGAGACCAAATCTAGTTATTTAAGTTTCTGGACATGTAATTATACAAGCTTTGCTTTTAAACATGTCCACTGATTTTTTTTAAATTCACTTACGGTCAATATTAGTGCATCATTTACTTACTGAATACTGATATCTAATTATGTACCCAGATCTTTGAAATTATTGGTATCACTATTGTTTTTGTATTTACTTTATTTAATGCACTACAGTATATTAAGTTATTAAGATTGAAAACGGTGAATAAATCTGAATCTGAATCTGAATGAAAGTGATCCTGCTTACCAGACTATACTCAGAGATGATAATGACAAAATTGTTTGAATCAGCTACGTCCCAGCTCAGACTGTGGCTATATCTCACAATGAGAAAATCGTATCAGAGTTAGTTATTATAAACGCCTCGTGAATTTCCAATCAAGCTGTTAATATTTGTTCAGTCGGCCAACATGAATTCACGAACAGAATGACAGGAAAAAGAGAGACTGGGAAAAAAATCTATTCACTGTTGTTGACAAGGTGCCGATTATTGAATAAGAGAGAGGGAGCTGGGAAAAAATACCATATTGTGTTCTGTGGCATATTTCATTGGACGCTTCCTCACTTTACTAGTAGCTTATCACTATGGCTTTTAACAATACATGTGAATGTGACAGAATCACAGTATATAGCTATGGTATAAGCCCGCCCGCCTGGTCCGAAGTTAGTAATTTCGGGAAAATTCAATTCGATTCAATTCAATTCAGTGTAATTCAATTCAATTTCAGTTTATTAATATAAAATACACAATGCAGTAGTCCGAGGACTAATAGTGCAGTGTTTACATACACTTGGCGTCAGAAGCAGGAACTATATATATATATATAACTAAAATCATCAAATAATTAAAATTATTATAAAAGTACATACATCCAAATGTATTCATATTGTAATAAATGATAATGATTTAAAAAAAAATAAAAAAATCAGGCTGCAAAAATATTGAAAAAAGAGGTGATATTTCGAATCCACTTTTAAAGCAAAACATTTAAATAAAATCTTAGCGGGAATATTATGTGGTAAAATTGCTTGATCTGTCCTATAAGGTAAAATATAAAGTTAAGTTGAATGAGTAATTTCAAGAAAGGAATCTGTGTGCAATATTCAATTACATCAAATTGAGTCAGAAACTATATATATGTATAATATAATTGTAAAACATTTAACTTAAAATATTCGACCAATAGCTAGTAACCATAATCTTATAAGAGAGGGGAAATTATTACATTACAAATGTCGCAATGTGATACATAAACTGAAGAAATTTATGTGTATGTACGTCTGTAATATACTGTATTGCATAAATTCTAGATAATACTAAATTTTATATTAAATGGAAATTATTACATTATAAAAATCTCATTAAAACATAAAATAATGTAGGAATTCCTACGAGCCTAGCGTATTGCACAAATAATATTATTATTATTGAGTTTTCACATTAGATGGTATACTGATATTGAGTTTATACAAGTTGTAATATTAGCAGAATAAGACAGTCAAATAGTTTAAGTACAACATTAAAAAGAAGAGAAATCACAGCTACATTATTAAAAGATATGCAGAGTACTTAACTCATTGACTACGGGAAAGGGGAGGTCCCTGTATTAACCCTATGTGAATTTGAGAGTTCAGTAGCCAACGGGTTAATTACATATGCACAATATTTCAATTTTGAAATCAATTAAACGCAACAAAACAAAGAGCATAGTATACCTTAAGATAGATGACCTACAACTGAGTATTAACCATTATAGTCCACGGTTTAAGTTTTATGTACAATTCTGCATACCTAACGTTTCTAGGTCCCTTGTAATGGTCTTCTGTTAACATGTTCTTTTCCATTGCAATTTGTAGAAGAGGAGGTGTTGGCAGATGATGATAATATTGAAAAGAAAATTATTCATTCAAATTGCAACGTGGCATTCGTTTACCATACCATTATTTCTTTTTTTTTTCGTTTGCTTCTTCTGCTAAGGATTTATAACAAACATGCTGATATTTCTGTTGTTATTTCGAAAGTTGAGTGAGATCTTCTTTGATCGAATTTAATACTCGTTTAGGTTATATACTTCGCTATGCTAATTCACAAATTGCCATTCCAAGACCACGCACATTTTTTCCCCAGCATAGCCCATTTACACCATGCTTCAAATTTTTTTTTAAACCTTGTCCGTCGATCTTATACTTATAAATGATATTAAATTAGTAGAGGTGTCGTGGTCTACCGGACTGTGGATTTCATGGTTCGCGGTTCGAGTCCCGCCGCGGCACTAATGTCCTTTGGTAAGACATTAATCTACATTTTCCACTCTCCACCCAGGTGTAGTAAATGGGTACCTGGTAGGAATTTATTCCTTGAATGCTTTCAGTGCCTTAGGGCAGCTGGGCTAAAGCCAGGGTAATAATACTTCGGCGCTTAGAAACATTTTGTATTTAGCACAATATAAATGTTATGTATGTATGTATATTATTATTATTAATATAGAGTATAATATATTATAAAGTATAATAGAAAATATTGGTTCACTTCTTTCGTCTGCTGGATAAGAGATATTTGTTTTTTCTTTCTTTTAATTTTTGGGTATCATTTTGTCACTATTGATTCGATTTTTTTTTTCGTTTTGAATAGGCATGCACTTGATGAAAAAATAACAAAATTCTCAGAAAACTATATTTCTAAAAGAAATGCTCACGATGGGGGTAAGGGGCCCGTCAGGGGGCACGACCAAACTAAATCTAAAGGTGTACTCTTTAAAACCCCAACCCCTTCCTCATCCCAATTTGTGAACTTTTGTCTTTTTTTTTTTAATACATGTAGTTACAGAATGATCTCCGTTTGTAAAATCCAGCTACACATACTTCTATTTTCCGCTAGTTTCGATCGGTTTTCTTATTTATATCTAGCGTCATTAATTTTAAGAATATATGTTTGCATAAGATTCATGTATACCCTGTATGTTAAATTCAACCTATACATTCTATTCTCCTTGATTTAAAAAGCAGTGAAATATTCAATGTGCAAATGATGGAATGCTAGAGGGTTTTTTTTTTTTTTTTTTCAGTCCAATCCAATAATCAAGGTTTTTGCCATTATAGCGAATTTTCCTTGCTACTACGATGTGCTTCATACTTTGCTTTATAAAGGCAACTACTTTTTTCTTTTTTTAATCCACCTAAAATACCAGTTGGGCCATGTATAACGATCCACCATGAAAGGGCCTTCAAAGTTTGATTGAATGGCCCACATAATAGCAGAAAGTGTCACATTTCGTTCACTACTACACACACACCCACCCACGCATACGCTCACATGTGTGTTTTCACCAGAAAACGAGGACCCTCACACACACTCACACACACCCCCCCCCCCCCCCACATACTCACACACACACACACACACACACACAAACACACCCACACATGGCTTTACTTCCGAGGACAACTATTGTTCCTCTATTGTTACTCGTCCTCGGACAGTCGACGGAATAAGGCATAAATTCATTGTTCGACGTTCGAGGACTATTGTCCGCCTTCCGAGGACCATTGTTGTCATGATATTTTTTTTGTTCTCTGTCCGAAAATGTCCTCGGACATAATGCTAAACAAACGCACCCGCACTCACGCACCCACACACATGCGCACGCGCCCACACGTACGAATGTCCAACCTTTGCATCCAACCTTTAGGTCCAACACATAGGTCCAACCCGGCCCATAGGTCCAGGCCATCCACAGCCCTCAGCCTTCTCATCCACACACATACATTTTTCAGGAAGATTGATTTCGAACCCATCAAGACATGCTTGAAAGTAACAAAACTATTCATTTAAAATATTTATACAAAAAAAATCGAAAGTCCTTCTCCCTGTTAGATTACAATGGTGATAGGAGAGATCGAATAAAAAATATATTTGCGCGTTTACATGGACGTGCGGATAATAATTATACGAAAAGTATGATTGCAAGAAGTCAAATTGTATCATTCATTTTGAAGTCGACAATGTCATTTGCATTTTACACACATTTCTTTATTTCAGAACACATACATTTCAAACTCTTCCAGCACACAATATTTTTTGTACAAACTTAGAATCACTTTGACAATTATTGTGTATTGAATGAAAACCGAAAAATTTCAACTTATTCTGTACTAAATAAGACAGAAAAAATGTTGTTTAAACATCACAGAACCATAAAAGTAAAGTCCAATTTAGAGAATAGCAAAGGTGTTTAATACATCCCGGACAGACTGGGGAGCGCTTCATCAAGTGTCTTGTTAGTGATTTTTACCGACAACTGTTATAAGCTACTGAAATCCTTGCAACTGACTGGCTGAGAGCAAATTTGTCGGTAAAAATCACTGACAAAACACTTGATGAAAAGCTCCCCTAGGCAGTGACAGATTTAAGGGAGGTACAACCGGCCCATCCGCCACTTTGAAAACCAAATCTGGCGTATCGGATTTAGTATACCCCAAAAAAATGTGCACCCAAAGTGTTATTGTTTAGTGTAAAAGCCTTTTTCTATATCCATGTTTCTCCTTTGACATGTCAGAGATTTTTAGGCCTTGTGCGCCCCCTTTTTTATTACAGAATTCTGGTTTTGTTTCTGAACATGGAAACACAGCAGTCTTTGTGGCTCCTTCTCTTTCGTTGCCAGAAAATTTGTGAAAAGTTCATTTCACATGCATAAGCCGACTCAATATTCATCTTATTCTGTTTACATGATATCATTATTCCAGTAATACAAGAAATAAATAAACGAATCACAGAGGAAGCGTATGTGACCGTCGAAAGAAACAAACATAACATGCACATTGGTAGAGCAAAATAAATAATTTGTAAACGCATAAAACAATTGATATCGTGCATTCGTTGACATTTCATGTGTAAGACCAGTGACGGATCCAGGATTTTGTGAGGGAGGGGGCCCAATATTCACAAAATATTATGACAAGCAAAAAAAAGAGGGGGGCATCAGCGTTTAGGGGTCTCTTTTTAACTTAAAAAATCTCTAAAAACTCCCCTCCCCCTGGATCCGTCACTGTGTAAAACATAACATAAGAATGAGTTTCTGTTTGAAGAGATGTCATGCACAGCTGCAATGTTTTAGGTGGCATTTAGTATTTTAGATGTTTCACATATTTCAAAAAAAAAAAAAATCATCCCGATTTAAAGAGTAGGACAGCGACCTGTCCGACATAGAAATATATGAAATGCTTGGTCTCGTGCGTCACGTAGCTGCCGAAGTTGCGGCCGACGATGCAATGCCAGGTCGGGTTGTACTTCTTGTCGAACTCCTTCTTGATGTGGGCTGCGATGTCCTTCTCGAGGTTGCATTTCTCCATGCCGGAGACTGCGCAGTCGATGGCGTCTTGTTGCATGTCTTCTGACATGTCAGCGTTCTTGATCACGGCCTTACGTTCAGACATGGTGATAAGTTTGTATCTGTGTATAAAAGTAAAATAAAAAATTGCGGTCTGACATGTTTGATGATTTGCAATATTCTCTGTACAGAAAACGAAACCAGGAAGATAATTTGGCAAATGTAATCGTGCAGGTATAGACCACTTACTTTAAACGTGCAGTATAATAAATGTGTATTTTTAACTAAATAAACAGACCATAGGCGAACGGGCAAATTTTGCCGCGGGTTTCTTGCCAGAATACTCCATTACCATGCAATTTCTAAATTGTAGCACTTTTCGCACTTTATCATAGTGACATCCAATGTTTGTGCAGTTTGCATCATTCATAAATCTCTTAGTGTATTTTTTTTTTCATTTAGAATATACTAGATAAATTATACAAAATTATAAAGAGACCATCTCGATTCATGAATATGAAGTGACGGTTGTATAAATTTGGTAAAGCCTCAAAAAGGAGGAAGGTGGAAATAAGAAAAAAATATTCAAAAACATTTGGTGAATAGTGATGGGATGACTTCACAGCCTGAAAACTGATTTGCCAATTTGTCTCTGTTATAAGGTGATCTTGAATCTTTTTTTAAAACTAAATTTCATAACTTTCTTATAAGTAGTCTGATTTTCCTCATTTTATGTTTCTCTATCGTAGGTATTATTGAAATCAACTTATTTTTGGACGGACGTTCGCCTTTAAGTTTTCTTTTCTGTGATATTCCATGATAGCAGTGGTGGTTGAAATGAATAAAATAAGATTTACTTATTTCCTCAATGCAACATCGATGGTGAACGATCGAATTCTGCAGGCACGGCCGCGATTAGGTCGAGGAATATGATTTAATACAATACTTTCGGATTGGTCTGTATAACATAATAACAGAAAATGAAACTGTCAAGCGCAGTTCTCTATTCTGTTACACCCTATCACAATTTACCAGATAATCTAGAGCATATTTCTAACAATCAAACTTACCAATACCAGACTGATACAAAATGCTAACTGTAGTCGACGAATTGCTCAAACGTGGGCTCTACCTCTCACAATGATTCAATACCTCGTGAAAATAAAGTTATAGCGCTGTATATCTATTTGTCCAGAGAGCCACTATGATGCTATCAAAAATGAGACCAGCACGGGATCATGGAAGGGTTTTTTCTTCACCATACGTCTTTGTTGTTATTGCTACGACAACGATAACTGAAAATGTTTGGGAGAATGGGAAATACCATATTGTTTGTGATCTAAACGCTGCTTCATCATGTTAACTGGACGGCTGCTCACTCTACCCGTAGCTATTCACTATGGCTTGTAACACTATTGACTGTATTATACGGTAGTGCATGATAAAGCGATGTCGCCATGGATTCATTATTACCCACACACTGGGAGGTTTCAATTGATGACGAAAAAACAAATATTATTCTCGATTCAAAGCTCAGGGAGATTGTGAAGAATACATGAACCTTATCATTCCCTAGGAATAAACTGAAATAGAGAAGTACATAATTATTGTGTGAACATAATGGTCTTAGAGGACGAGTTCTATAGGGTGAGGGGAGAAGTGTGGACATGATGATTTGGATAAATGTATATCGTTTAAATCATACATAATTCTGCAAATCTAGGCGTTTGACTGAGCAGATTGTTTTTAAAAAGTTGTCTGGAATGAAGGGCAAAAAAAAAAAAACAGCGAAAGAAATGCAACGTGTAATTTTATATCCAGTAACATGCGTTCACACTGAAAACTTGCTATAGTTCTGTTACGAATAAACTAACGTGATACCAACAGAGGTTGGTGGTCCTAATATTTCTTTACCCAAGCTGATTCATAAATAATATGTAAGAGAGAGAAAAGAGGGGTAGAAGGAGAAACAGATTGAGAAAAAGAACGCAAAAAGGGAGAGAAAGAGAGAGAAAAAAGGAAATAGAATCCCTACCCGCATGTAAAGGGGAGAGGGTGAGAAAGAGAGAGGAAAAATATAGAGGAGACAAAGAGAGATAAAGAGAGAGGAGGGGGAGAGGGGGGGGGTGGAGGAGGGGTCGGAATATAGAAAGGGAATACTTTTTCTTGTCATTTTTATATCACGTAGATTTTAATTAAGTTTGTATGATCATTATGTCGAGTAATTAGTTTGTTAGCCAGGAGGAACATTATTTGGAAAACGAAGTGTTGCATTAGATTTAAGTATTGACAAAATTGAATGGTTATTCCGAGCAACATTATTTAAAGCATGTTAACTGCCAAACATAAACCATATTATGTTACTAACACCTGCTTATGAAAGTCATCTGTACCATTTATCGCTTTGCTATGCAATAATGACGAGAGGGGAGATCATGATGGTATTATATACATGCATATTGTACAAAATTTTCAGCTTTATTATAAGATATCAATTGGCATCCAAGTAAAGATAAAATCTTTTCAATCACAAAGAATATGTTTCGTTCATTTATAATACGAAGCAGTGTAAACAGGAAAATACGTCTAAAAGATTCAATTCAAAAGATATGTAAATTAATATGCATGTACAATTTACTCTGTTTCACTCATTCTCATGCAACCCCACACACACACACCTGACACACAGACACATGCTTTTGCGCGCATATATTATATACCATGTATACATGATACTGGTAGTGCATACAAGTGGACTTTTGGAATAACGTTTTATATATTGGTCTAATAATTTTTTCCAGGGCTAGGCTGTATATATATATATATATATACAGCCTAGCCCTGGAAAAAAATTATTAGACCAATCTTCTGTAATAAAGGTACTATAATATGCATTCAAACGAATGAAAATGATTCGTCTTTGTATTTCATGGAATGAATAACAAATTCCAGCAATTGTTTGTTTGTTTGTTTGTTTGTTTGTTTTATTTTTTTTCACCATGCAACATAGTCATTTACAAATTACAAAATTCAGTGAATTACAATGAAATATGCATAGCAGGAACAGTACATAAACAAAGAATGTTTGAAGGGCAACATCCCTATGGTATAATATAACTGATAATTATTTTGTTTATAGTGAACATGGCGTAAAATAAGACATTCTGTAGTTATAAATGTAAAGAAAAATAAAAGGGTTAAAAAAAATAATAAATTAATACATAGCATATACTTCTACTTGAAAGGATCAAAAGGTATAGAGCAACTTAATGAAATAAAGAAACTTAGAATGCTTTCTTTCTGGAAATTGTACCTTGCTTTTATGAAATTCTATTCTTTCTTACCACAAATATAACACTTTCAGTAACCATTCTTGGTCTAATAATTTTTTCCATGGCTGTATATATATATATATATGCCAAGATACCCAACTTTAACATTTCGACTGCGTCTCGGTAAATTGTATAGCGTGAGGATTGATGAGACAGGAGACAAAGGACGTAACTGAACTTCAACTTTACTGGATCAAGCTTTCGGCCTTCACGGCCTTCTTCAGGTTCTGAAGATGATAATACAAACATATATAGCATATACTTCAATATACACAAATGCCAATGTGTGTTTTATATTCATTTAATAACAAAATAACATTTGCATATTGATATTAGCATATATCTTCATGGCTACAGTTTACAAAGAACTTAATGAATGAATAATAAGAACATAGTTTAGAAATATTGTACATAAATTTAATGTAAAAT
The DNA here is from genome assembly GCA_025617745.1 of Heliocidaris erythrogramma. Lineage (NCBI taxonomy): Eukaryota > Metazoa > Echinodermata > Echinoidea > Camarodonta > Echinometridae > Heliocidaris > Heliocidaris erythrogramma. The sequence goes on from CM046861.1 coordinate 8,619,563, forward strand.
ACCGCTTACCGAAAGTGAAGTTTCGTTGAGGGTGACTAATGTATGTGTGTGTATACAATGTATATCATTGAAATTATTTTCTTATTTTACAAAAATCTACTTATCTAAGTTTTGTGATATTATGATAGCCTACATATCCTCACAGGACATACTTTTGCGTATATAGATTTTTATGAATAATTACGATTTCAATAAACATTTTCTTTAAATTAAACTACTGTAATCGTGTTTTTTTTAACTTCAAGGTATCTTTCATAGAGGCAAATAACAAACTAGGAGACCTGTCACATGTTTATAGACGTGTACTTTCATTAAAAAAAATAATCACACATTTTGGGCAAATAGTGATGTCTAGTTGTTACTTTCCTTATTGAATTCAGTTTATACGAACTATTAACATTCCAAAACCTTTTATTTTTCAACACATTCTATTTTATACATCTTCATAATCTATAAAGTATCTCACATCTAGTTTTTTTTTAAAGCACCTACTAGTTCGTATCCCCGGGTTCGTAAATATTCTTTATCTACCTAAAATACTTCTTACTTATTAAACTTTCGATTAATTCCTTTCATAAATTAATTGGTTCACCAAGGATACCATGGAGCTATATACGTGGTTGAAACAATTTTGAAATTAAATCATCCAATGAAATGATTAATGTCAAAGTTCCTTTAAAAATTATCTGAATGTAGAGATATTGCATTTTTAAAAATCTGTACAGTAAATATATGCTGCCAGTAAACGAACATAAATTACACAATTTACATTATCTGAAATTTATTAAAAGTAACAAACATACAAAGATACAGTATTAAATGTATTGACATGATAATAATGTTACACAATATCTAATTTCATCAGCAAAGTTTTTGAAAATTCATTGTAACTGTTATGTTGAGAAATATTGGAAACATACTAGATTGATGTTGACTGTCATATTTGAATACACTTGGTAGAATTAACAGAATCGGCAAGAATCAGTAAGTTTGGGATGATTCTTAGAGAAGAGCAGCCGTTAAGTCAACCAAAATTTCATTCTCGTACTAAATGCGGTCAATTATTATTTTTCTGGTTTAAGTCATTTCCCATTAGTGAATAAAACATAAGATTATGAACAATAATATTCTTCAACTTTAACAATTATTATTCCATAATGAGGGCACAAGAAATGAAATTAATTAAGCCCCTTTCACGTTATACGTCCAATTCATCCCACTTAGCAATTCCATATGATAAATATTTCACAAAGAATGTCATCATGATTCTGGTATAGAAATGATGTCATACACATTTTCAGATCCAATGGGCGGTCACACACAGAGAAAACGCTGTTTAAAAATGCAAACAGTTGTTTACAATATGAACTGAACAACCCGTTGTACAGTTCATAATGTAAACAATTTGTTAAAACGTTAAACAGGTTAACAACCTTTTAAACAGCGTTTTTACTGTGCAGGGGGCACGTACCCCCCCCCCCCAACTCCCAACCAAAAATGTAGGCCCACATAGTGAATGTGCCCCAAAAGACTTTTCATACTTCTTCCCATATCTTCTGCTCCGTCTTTCTTAGAATTTTTATACTTAAATTTAGGATTAATACTGGTGAACCCATGGATGCACTCTCCCCTCTCTCTCTCTCTCTCTCTCTCTTTCTCTCTTTGACCCTATTTTGGCCCCAGGATCCGCTACTGACACATCAGTAAATTCAGAATTTGTAGAATGGAAATTTTAAAAAATAACTTTCTGTATGGCCTCTCACAACTGAAATATTTTCACAAAGGCCTGTAGCACAACTCATCCAGACTTGAAAAGCAAAAGGGCGACTTGTCCCATGTAAAAGTAGATAAAATGCTTGGTCTCGTGTGTCACGTAGCTGCCGAAGTTGCGGCCAACGATGCAATGCCAGGTCGGGTTGAACTTCTTATCAAACTCCTTCTTGATGTAGGCAGCGATATCCTTCTCGATGTTAAACTTCTCCATGGCTTGGGTGGCGCATTCGATGGCGTCCTGTTGCATGTCCTCTGACATGTCAGCGTTCTTGACCACGGCCTTGCGTTCAGTCATGATGAAAGCTTGGTAAGATACGATATGAATATATACGAGTATCAAACATTTGCGTGTATCACGAGGCTAATAATTTAGTTTGGAATAGAATACACGATTATACTTGATAGAAGCCACCAAGTCATCCCTGCCCATGCATGATTAATACCGAACAGTGGTGTTGTAGTAGAGACCTGAGGTCCCGAGACCAGCTATAAGCCACAAGATCAACAGCCCTGAGACTCTCGAGACGTCATGTCGGTCTCCCTGGGCTTTCTGAAAAGTTTTCTGAGGATTCACGAGACTGTCGATAAGTGGGCTGTCTATCTCGTGGGATGCCGGTCTACTGGGATGACACCTCCCGAGACCAAGACCAGAAAGAGAACGTTTGCTTACATTCATTTAGCGTTATGTCTTGGGTTATATATATAGACCAAGACGTTAAAAAAAACTAGAAGAGGACAAAGACTCCGAGACCGAGACCATATACAACTGGCATGAAATTCCTTTCTAGTATAAGAAACTCGATGAATGTGTACTAAGATTTGAGGAACGGATCTACTCTTCATCATATAAAAAAAGGAACTTTATTTCTCCTTTAAGGAATGGGCGTACCTTTTACGCTACGAAAATTAAAAATCTAAGTCATAATTTAGAATGTTTTTTTCTGATTAATAATATGCTTACCGATAATGATACTGGAACTCTTCCGTAAGCTCAAAATGATGACAATATCGCTAATATCCTGGCTCTTTCACAATGATGAAAAACTTCGAATAATGTGTTTCAGCGCCTTCGTAAATAAATTCACGTTAAACTCTATTTTATAATTATTATAAAATGCCAACACGATCTTATGAATGAGGATCGACAGAGTTCGAAATGGCTAATGCCGGGAGAAGAGTACAGTGTATTTTCTTTTGTTGCACGGTTCCATGATCTGTGGAAGCAAAATGGGGAAGCATATGTGGGAGGGCCAAAATAGCACAATGTGAGCTGAGATCTACCTCATTGGCTAGTTTCTCATTCTGTCAGTAGCTTATCACTATGGCTTACAGTATAACGCCGCTGATACTGACAGCAGTAATAATATGGCACGATAACGCCGTATCACCATGGTATCACCTCGCCCGGTGGGAGCTAGATATTAATTTAGAAAAATTATTATGCTCGAGTCTAGGCTGGCGGTATTAATGAGCTTATCTAAATTTAGCATTGGCCTGCCTCACAACATGCTCATGGGACATTTTATATCACTTTCTTTTTCGTGCACATAGTAAATGTACTATTTTAGACGGGAGAGGAGAGGCCAGTTTAATGTTGAATAGCATCACCGATTCGTTTTGAGCATTTTTTTTATTTTTAAGCAACTTGGTATTACTTTTTGGGTGTTATGATAGTAAATGACTGTATTATCGACCTCTCTCTAAAGAATTTAATCACAAAGTTAATTATTACGATAAATAATATTCTCTTCTTTTCTCCCTTCTGTTCTTAATTTACAGATTTTATTAGATGTTGTGTGATTGCCTTTGCTTATGTTTTTCATGCATTCTCGCTCGCCCCCTTCTTTTTGGCCATATTTTATGATCCCTTCAGTACTTTGGTAATGCGTTTTTGAATTGCAAAATAAATGATTTTTTTTGGTTTTTTTTTAAGGGGTGTTCTTTACCAGGACACAAGGCCTGCGGCGACATTATAAGGAAATACTTACTTACTCTGGTCGGGGACAGAAGCTCTCAATTTTATTTCCAAGGAAAAGATACTGTCGTCAGGTTTTGGAGGTGCTTTATCAATATCATTCCAAATTCTCGACAAGCAAAATCATTATCCCATTTTTTCAGGTGCTTTGATTTGATTTGATTTGATTAATTAAAATAATATATATATTTATTTCTTATTTATTTACTTTTTTTGTAGGGGGGGGGGTCTAAAATTACTGCAGTTTGGGGGCACAATTTTTCTTTATAGTTTTACTTCACTTGTACCTAAGTTATGTATGATTGATTATCCTTGGGGCATGTGCCATGTACCCACCCCCAACTCCCCCCCCCCCCCCCCCCCACATCGGCCACTTATTTTGACCATCACTATCCCATCATCATCATCATCATCATCATATCATCATTATTACCAATCATCATCATCATCAACATCATCATCACCACCATCACCATCATCATCACCACCATCACATCACCATTATCATCATCTTCATCATCATAATTTATCATCATCCTCATCATCATCTTCATCATCATCTTCATCATTATTATCATTTGTTGTCATCACCAGCGCTATTCATCATACTATTATCACCATAACCCAACCAAAATTTAAACTGTTTAAAAGAAAGGGTCTTCAACGATTGATTCGAGTCAATCGCACTTCCCGAACCAATAGCACAATTGTGATCGCATTCACATAATCGATGTTAGGATTTGCGATTGGTATCAAACTCAGTTGCAAGGGTCCTACTAAAAGCCGCTAACAGCAGCCACCAGCAGCCAACAGGATACCAAGACACGGTAATCGATTTACCAAAAGCCGCCAACAGCCGTAAAGAGTCCGATCTACTAAAACCCGCCAACAACCATCAATTTTTATAATTTTATTCTTTCGCTGATTTAAGGCCCTAAAATAACTTATAATATTGTTTGCTGATTTCGTACCAAAATATTCAGTATAGCCTCAGCAAAATTTAAGGAGCCTTTTGGTTGTCTCTTGGCTGCTCCGGGATGTGTTTTGGGCTTGTTTTCAACTCTGCTGTTGACGGCTGTTGGCTGCGTTTAGTAGGACCGATTGTTCCAGATTAGACGCATCTCGTCACAAGATGGTGTTAATTATTATTAGTTATGTTGATCATGTCAAACACTTTGTATGAATATTTCATCAAAGCCTAGAATCTCACATCATCATCATTTTTATGTCATAATACCAGAAACAAAACAAGCAAACATCGTTTCAGTTTGTTCATACTTATGTTGCTTTTTTTTTAGTTATCAGCTATAATTATGTTCACTTAAAATTCAACAAAATCAAGTGTTACATGTATAATCATAGATAAAGTTCGTGGAATTTTTCTTTAAAAACACACACTTTAACAACAAGGAATTTGGGTTTGGTCTCAATTTTTGATTGTGTAATGTCAGACTACATGGAAAGGTAGAACGACGAGCATGTTTAAGTACTGTTATAAATATACTTTTTTGACAATATACAATATTCGTTAAATCAATACCTCCAAAAACCAGAAATATAGCACCGGATCGGGGTAACTTATGGCTATAATACATTCAGTATGCATCGTTTCACTCACATTATCAAAATGTGCCTAATTGATTAGAAGTGGTGTAATTGTTTCAATCTTAAATTGAGAAAAAGTTGGAATACGTTGAAGCATAAAGCATTATCTGTTTAGAAATACATTCAAGAGATCAAAATTACCATCAATATAGGTAAAATTCTCTGTAATAGTAATGAGTTGATTTCATATTAATTCATAATATCTCAATGGGCAAGATTTGACGATTTCATAATGATTGAGGTATAATGATTGTCAACAAAAGTGAGTTGTATTCTCATGATTATTTTTTAGAAGGAAACTACAAGAAGACATACACATTTACTTTTGTTCAGACAATATGGGCAGGATACAACAAGGTAGTCTCGAGGAATACAATGTCTGTTCAACTGCAAGCGATTCAAAGCAAGTTATGCACATGAGCATCTACTTTCAATATGTACACGCATTATGAACAGCTTTGGCAGGATAAGTCTTCGTCATTTTGTGCAGGTCTCTAATCATTGATATCAGCTCCAACGATAGTCTTCTTAACCTGACTTGAAAAGCAAGATGGCGACTTGTCCAAGATAGAAGTAGATGAAATGCTTGGTCTCGTGCGTCACGTAGCTGCCGAAGTTGCGGCCGACGATGCAATGCCAGGTCGGGTTGTACTTCTTGTCGAACTCCTTCTTGATGAATGCAGCGATGTCCTTCTCGATGTTGAACTTCTCGAGGGCCTGGGTGGCGCATTCGATGGCGTCCTGTTGCATGTCCTCTGACATATCAGCGTTCTTGATCACGGCCTTGCGTTCAGACATGATGATGGTTTGATAGGACCTGAAGATCATAAATCCAAAAATAAAGAAATAAATGATATGCATTCTGCTTCTAAGTATATATCAGACCCAGGGGCGGATCCAGGATTGTATAAAAGAGGGGGCAAAATTCTTCGGGGGGGGGGGGGGCACAATGTACACTTTGTTTTCAAAAGGGGGCACGGGCCGGAAGTGCCCCCCCCCCCCCAAGATCCGCCACTGATCAGACCAATAGGCGGATCCAAGGAAAATACCGGCCAGACTCGGGTGGAGAAATATTTTCCTGGAAAGAATTTAAAGGGAAGTATTTTTCCTCCTTCTCCCCCCCCCCACCCCCCCCCCCCCCCCCCCCCCCCCGCCGTAGGAACTGAGAAAGCCTGAATGGGTCACGACAACGTCACGACAGTTACGGTTCCGTTGGCGGTTTCAGTACAGTTACCAAAGTGCTTGGAATTTTCTGCCAATGTCGAAGTTCAAGTTACTTTATTTTCAGCAACAAGAATAATACATAAAATTACGTGCATCAGACGGACACGTTCATGAAACACGATAAAAACTACTTTCGAAAAATAAACTCAAGACAATTTCAATAGCCCTGTCAATCACCTTTAGAAATGTGCGAACATTACAATAATCCGAACCTGATTTCTATGGGCAGTACAATAGGCCTTTGAAATTGCCCTAGAGTTTATTTTTCGAAAGTAGTTCTTATCGTTTTATGAATAGAAACAAAAGGAGAATACAAATTAAGTGATGTTGTCAAAATTATGTTGACATTGTTACACTGACATTCTAAAACAAATTGAAGAAGAAATGAATCGGGTTCCATGAAATACGAATAATTATGATGAAACACTCTTGCAAATGTGAAGGGCGCCAACAGAAAAATCGAAAATCTCCCCAAAGCTCGCTCGCTCTTATATAGCATAATAATAAATAAATAATAATAAATAAATAATAATAAATTGTTTCTTTTTTAGCGCCATATCCAGTTCAAACTGATCAAAGCGCTTTACAAATTACATAAATCATAAATCATCAGCATATGTATATCGACATAAAATATGTTGATATCGATGTAATCTTAAAGAAAAACGACGGGGTTTATAAAATGTACGAACTAAATGATCATTCGACAAGCCCAAAATAATGATTGGTTTTTGTCATTGATTTGGAAGATAAAATATTCACAACCCAAGGCCTTCAGCTTTTTTTTGTTGAAATTTTTTGCTCGCTCGCATATGAATCATTAGACATTACATACAACTGCTAATTCGGGAAACTGAAACAGAACCAGCTTTTTCAGAACCCCCTAAAGACAGAAACAATAAAAATATGATGCTTAATAACAGTGGCGGATTTAGGAGGCATTTCCGCCTCCCCCCCCCCCCCTTTGAAAGAAAAGTATGCATTGTGCCCCCTCTTTTATTTTATTGTGCCCCCCCCCCTTTATAACTGACAACTTTTTTGGGGGCTTGTCAGATAATTATGGAGGGAAACTGGACCCCATCCCCCCATCCACTGAGCAACTTTTGGAGAGCTGGAGAAAAAAAATTGTTACATCAATAGTAATATGTTTTTGCATACATTATAAACCTTTACAAAATATTTCAAGAACTTCGTAATATTCATATTTTTTCCCAAATATTACATTTCCATAATCACTCATTTTTTAATATATATTCTATAAAATATTCACATTTTCTTGATTTTTACAGAAAATTATTTACTCTGTATGTGTGTATACATGCAAAAACATATTACTATAAATGTAAGTTGGTTCAAGTCATGAGGAAGATTATATTCTTGGACAACAAATTAAAATTTGTATTATGAATATTAACAAAATAGTTGGTGAGTTGTGTACCTATATGACATCACAAACCCATGACTTATATTAGTTGTCAATTTGTCTAGTGATTTTCATCGTTTCCGCAGTTTTCATGTCACTAAGAAATTCATAACTTTCTTATTAGTTGTCCGCTTTTCCTCAAACATTTTTTGATCTGTTGGTCTGATTTTTGTGCTTCTATCAAAACCAAGTAATTTTTGGTCTGGACTTCCCCTTTAAAAAAAAATACTACGGATTTTATGACTGTCAGTTGTATAGGTTTTATACGCGTTGTTGTTGTGATATGTTGATCCGCATGACCCTTGAAACATTTCTCGATACATGTAATTGAAAAGCAACGCAAAAGGGATACAGTATTACCCATAAAGAGGTCGAGTTCTGGTTAAGATACAAAATGTGTCAGTTAATATTTCCAGTGCTTTTCTTCAAGTCTGATATCAGCAGATTATGATCTACTTCACAAGTGCACATGGAAAGTGCCTGAGTGCCTATACCATCATGCACCATGTTCATGATGTTGCCTATATAGTTTCATTGACAATGGGTAAAGAGCCCTTTTTCTGCAGAATCATTGCTTGCACATTTACTTGGCTTTTTCCCGATAAAAATTAATAAAGTTTTGTTGATCCGGCATGTAGTTTTAAATATTAAGCTACAATAATACCATGTGGGAAGAATATATTAAATCATCACATCAGACGAACTGAATTTAACATTTTTAATAAAAATGTTGACATGGTAATTTGACTTTTTGTATTCCGTTTCTGTTTGAATTTCATCGAATATACTGAATTTTAATTTGAAAGAGACGTCAACCATCATACGCGATCCGGGACTTTTTCAGACAAACATTTCTTTTTCTGTGGCAAAGGTATCGTATGCCAAACTGAGTTGACCAGGCGATCAGAGCACGCGTGTGCCATGCCCCCCCCCCCCCTCCCCCCTCCTCCCGATCCGACACAAACTTCACTATGGAAATTACATTTTCGGGAAAAAAAACAAAAAATTAACGCTTTGCAAAAATGCAAATTATACTCATCACGATTATGCCTTATACTCATTTATAGAAGGAAACGTCAATTCGGTCGTAGAAATATTCATGCGAACAAAGGAAACGGACATCTCAACATGCTCAATCTCATGCAGCCTCGTCGAGCTCCGTCGTCCATGCACAAAATGCAACATCATTTCATTTTCCACGTTGTAATTTCATAAATAAAATGGAACATGAAAAGCATTACCTTTAGTGATGAATTCCAAGAATGCAGACAATGGATTAAAAGGATGAAAGATTCTTTATCCTTGAGGAGGGAAGCTAGTCGTCCTAGTAGTAGTACTAGTAGTCCGCGATCCGCAAACAAGTTGGGGTTGGTATGCCGCCGAATATATTGCAAGCACACGGAGTCTATTGGCAGCATAGATTCTATACGATGAAGAAAAAAAATAGAACGAGAAGAAAAAAATCTTGCGGAGTTCACAAATAACTGCAATCGGATAGGTTGAAACCTCGCCCGCTGATTGGCTAGATACAGGGTGAACCGTAGCTTTTAACACTAGCTTATAACAAGGCTCGTAAACGATCAACATAATTATTGGTCTACGTACAACGAAGAGGGGTGGTAATTTGTGGTTGCCATGGTTGCACAGAATGATGTAGATGAAATAAGTAGCCATATAAGAGCGCCCATAAATCCACATCAATTTGATGATAAACCCTTTGTCGTTGGCACATCGAGCATAAACACTGAGGCGAGTGAAGGGTATGTGTAGGGAAGGGGGCGGAATCTAAAATACCCGTAGGCCTATTCCTTGTAAAAATAAATGGAATTACAATATATATATATATATATATATATATATATATATATATATATATATATATATATATACATTGTAATATATGAAGCAAGAGCGCTATATATATATATATATATATATGTATATATAATATATGAAGCAAGAGCGTTTTAAATATTCATTTCTGCAAAATATGCAAAACAACAAGACGCGATTGAATAAAACATAGATCTGACAGCGGAAGGCAACAAAAATATAGTAAAATTCGAAATAAAATAAAATTATTTTAGCTTACTGGAAATACCAAAAAGATGGTCAAAAGACAGTTTGCATGGGGCGGGGCTCGACCACCTTCGGAGAGAAATGAGGCCGAACACTGTCGAGGGGGGGGGGGGGGCATTCAGGCGTATGACGATCTATGAATTGTATAACTTTTAGCAGAGAATTAAATGATATATTTTCTTTCACATGACCCGATGTGGGGGTGTTTCTTTATAGGCCCTAAACCTTCAAGAACTTCAATTTATAGTTTATCAATTCATTTTGGTTGTCGCTGTGACTTCCATTTGCTCAATATACATGTACATGCATGCATGTCCGCAGCGGAACCGGAGGGGGGGGGGGGGGCTGGCGCTGCTGCCCTGCCCCTTTGAAAAACGCCGCTGAATCATTAGCAACTTTGAGTGTGTAATGTATCTACAGCGATTTGCGAGAGAGTGAAGCGAGCTAGCAACACTTTTGATCACATTTCATTGACTCGATTTTTGGATTTTTGGACAGTTGGTCCTACATTAATACATGCATAGTTCATATATTTGTATTTTCTCTACTTTTTTCTATGGGTATATTACAAAAGACGGCTTTTGCTCGGTTTGGTTACATTTGTTAGAATCTTAGAATACTTCATCACCCAATGTCCCCCTTCTCTTCATTTGTGAAAAGTTTAATCATTCACCGGCTTTCCTTTTACAACTCCTGATTGGAAGGTCGCGAATGCAGGATTGTTTACTGGTGTCAAAAGCATTCATTTGAACATTATTTACCATCAAAATCAATTTCCAACTTCACTGAAAAGTCTCTTTTTTCTCTCGATTGGAAATTTGTATCTCCCACCCGCCCCTAGATCGGCTCGATCACAACCATTGTCTACCACTCCGCGGTTACCAAAGCAAAGCATGAGTGTACGATAAAAAACTGGGTAAATTCCACTTTACTTTCAGGCATATTTGCTGAAATACTCTGGCATATTTTCTCCCCGTCTTTATGACCAGGGGTCAGTCAGGTCGCCCAAATTCTGAGGATAAATATTTCTATTCTGATCACACCCATCGCGTCATTGGACAAAGTCTATGGCTTATCACGGTAGCTTTTAACAGCAATGAAATACTAGTAGTGTTTGTCCTCTTACAAAAGAAAAGAATGAATAACTGCACAAATAGATGTTGTTTGCTTCTACGATCTTTTCTTTACCAGTTGCCACTATGTATATAGGCGACTCGGTAAACACCATCGTGATTTGTGGGATTCGGTTCATAATAATAAAATATTATGTATTAATGCCAAGGAGGTACTATAGGCTTGCCTAGTAACTGCTTGGCAATAAACAAACCTGACAAAGGGGGGGGGGGGGGGGGGGGGGGGGGAATGGTAAAACAGCTGGACAGAAATGGAATCTGGACGATGACCGAATAAGTGCATAGCAACCTCCCCCCCCCCCCCCCCCCCAAAAAAAAAAAAAAAAAAAAAAAAAAAGTAAAAAAGTAAAAACAATATAAATAAACCAAAATAAAACATTTGGTAGGTCTATTACATTCATCCCGCATTTACTAAATATCTATCCTCACGTAACTTGCAATAAATTGATTTGTGTGAAAGGAGAAAGATCAGAGAAACGGGGTGGTGAGACTGAAAATTTGACAGAAATCTGCAACAACAAGAAATTATGAATGTTGAAAAGTATGATCACTAAATGGAAAACCACAACTATCTGGCATTTTTTTCGATTCGGATAGTGGAGGGGCAACGAACAGTTCGGGCCCAGTTTCATAAAACTTGTTATCAATAACGAGTTGCAATAACTGTTATAAGCTACTGAAATCCTTGCATTTGATTGGCTGAGAGCAAATTTGTCATAGCAATGTGGCAGTTGTTACTGATAACAAGTTTTATGAAACGGGACCCAGAACAGTTATTGCTCCGAGCTATTTTCGTCAAAAATATTTGGGTTATATTGATCCGGGGTTGCAATTTGGTTTTAGGTTAGGTTTAGGGTTAGGGGTAGAGTTAGGTGTGGTGTTTTGGTCCAGGATTGAAATTTAGAATTCGGTTAGTGTACGAAATTGACTCAGAGCAATTATCGCCGGAGTGTCGTAAAACCTTTCAAAATTATCACAACACCTCCGCGGATCCAGACGATTTAGACCCCGTTTCATAAAACTTGAGTATCTATATATAGCAAGTTACAAATAGTGTTACAAGCTACAGAAATGAATGCATCTGATTGGCTCAGAGCAAATTTGTCATAGATATGTGGCAGTCGTCGGAAACAGGACCCAGGAAACGCGCAGGCAAAAATGATCTGAACAAGAAATGAAAGAATTACGAATAACAACGATCCAGACACCGTCCAGACAAGTACAATCAAATTTGCTCGAGAATGTCAAAGGCTTGTGGTTCATGTTCAATTTATAACGCAAAGAGTTATGTGGAAAGATTACATGTACCATCATTTTTATCGTCGCTAAACAAAGCGAACACGAGTGTGGCATAAAACCGGTTCAGTTCACTAAACTGAATGTATCTTGAGGGTTATGTTGTCTCTTAAGATAGAGTTCTATCCACATGCATAGGCACATTGGTCTGAAAATAAAGAAAGATAAACTTTTTTTGTTTTGCCATATTGTCCTCTTCCAGGACAATACTTCATGGAAATGTTACTTGTTTAAGACCATTTAGATGCACCGAGAAAAGCAATCATAATTTCCAGCAGATATCTTGTCTTGTGTCTTGATCAACACTGAACATGTACATGTTAATGAGATTGTCATTCATGCAATCATTCATTAAATCATTTATTCTTTTATTCAATCATTTATTTTATCATTCATTCCATTATTCATGCAATCATTCCTTAAATCTTCCATTAAATCATGCACTCCATCATTCATTCCATTATTCATGCAATCATTTATTTTATTTATTTGCAGTTTTATTTCTAAAGGGTAACATTGTCAGTTTCAGGACTGCTTTCCACAACGGCCCTGTTAGCATTTACTATGTACGTGATAATGATTTTAAAGGAGAATGAAACTCAACATACATTAGGTGATAATCATGTGGAAAATTGTCAGCCTATTCAAAATATCTTGAAAATACTGATTTGATTGCTCAGTATGGAGAACAGTCTCTCTAAAGTTTGTAGATTTCTTGCTAGATATTACCCCATGGGGGCTGCCATTTTGAAATGTCATTGCGGTACATGTCCATTTACCTGTACACAATGGATAAGATGTTGCATAATGCTATTGTACAACTAAAACCACCCATGTAAAATGGCAGCCATCTTGGTACCCCCAATTGTCTCGCACAGGTGATATCTAAGAGCAGTTGTAGGTCTTTGTCATTTCTTTGAAGAATTGACAAACCTTTGTAAGACCAAGCAACTTACAAGTGCATGCCAAATCCTGCTTAACAAAAGAAACAGCTGAACCAAATATCTTGACACAAATAGGTTATAATTATGACAGGATAAAAGTATCTTCATTTGAATATACATGACTACAAAAATGGTTTATTATGAGAAAATCCAGTGTCATGCATTCCACAGCTGATCATGAGTGTCACGGTAGCGAGTGTATAGGTCAGTTGGTATCTCACAAAAAGAACTGCTCTGACATCACCTTGTAAAGAAAATGGCAGCCCCCATGGGATAATGTCAAGCAAGGAAACTGCAACTTTTGGAGACACTGTTCTCCTCCTTAAATAATCAAATAGGACTGATTCCAGATATTTGTAATAGGCTGACAATTATCCACATGATTATAGGCTGTTTGTTGCCTTTTATTCCCCTTTAAAGATTAAAAAGAATATAATCCTTGTAGAAATTAAAAACAAATAAATAAATTAATTTATGTATATAATTATGTATATCATTCATTCATTCTTCCATTCATTCCATCATTCATTCAATCTTCCATCCAGTCATAATAATTCATTCAACAATCGTGCAATCATTCATTCATCCATTCAAAAAATATCAAACAATAATAAAAAAACAATCATCCACCAATCAATCCAAATCTTAATCCACGCGGATAATCAACCAATATAATTATGACATCCTTTACAAATATGCTACAATAAACATACTATTTATTCTTTGCAATTAGCAGTGTACATGTACTAACGCGACAGGTTCTTGTTTTTCCTCATTGTTTTTTGTTTGTTTGTTGTTGTTGTTTGGAGTGAGAGAGGGGGTGGTTGTTCCGTGTTTCTTTTGTGGCTTAACGTAATTCAACCTCGAAACATAATGTCATAAATGAACCTGCTGGTTCTTGTAATACAGTGACCTTCTTTATACATTTAAATGTGAAATGAACAATATACATGTAATATTCTTCAACAATTTGCCGATCATCAACTCGTAAGGATAGAGCCTCTTCACATCACTTAGATACCGAAAATAAATATGTACTCTGAAGTAGACAAAATATCAACGTAACTTTGAATAATTATACACGTACATGATTGTATCTTATACATTGTATTCTATCTTATACATTGTATTCTTTTCATTCTATCCCTTTCGGCGTGACTGTAATCTTTTGTAGAAAACAATATACACTGTAGCACAAATTACCGTAAATAACTTGCCTCAGACAGAAAGTGCTTACAGCATAAATAACGTGTACGAACGTCAATGAACATGTGATTTAAAAAAAAATACTGACTGCATAATTATGTAGCCCACCTACATAATATATACAATAAAAGAAAAACTGAAACATGAAAATTAAATTTAAAAAACACATCCAAACCATGCAGTGGTTTTTCGTGGAAGATTTTAAAGTCCATCTGACATCTCTCCATGATACATAGGGCGTGGCACATTGATATACTAAACCAGTAATTGGGACGGATATCTTGACTCAAACTTGGCTCAATCAGAAAAAAAAAATCAATACTGCAAAATTCGTCATGCACCAAAAAGCATACCAATGAATGATTTAAGGCACCTTTAAGGTCACATTTGTCCTATAACGATAACCACAACGAGATCTTTCATTAAAAAAATTAATGTACACCATAGACTTGCCGCCCTACTGTTAATAATCACGAGCATACCCTCACGTACAAAATGACCTTTGATTGAAAATCTCGTTGTCCTTATCGGACAAATATGACCGGCGCTTTAACTGAAAATCTCGTAATCGTTATCATTATCGGTCAAAATAATGTGACAGAGGCTTTACTGATGAATACATTAGTGAAATTATATCAAATGAGACAAAAATAATATTTATCATCAATGGTAACATTCACATTAATTGTAAAACCTTTCAGAAAGTGTCGCCATTTTTCTCGGGCAAAATTTATCACGTCACTTTCAGGTTGGTGGTTGAGGCAGGTGTTGGTTGCCCTACTACAGCTGACCTATTATCAGGTAAAACCAACTTTACGGCTTAATTTCACAAGTCATGCTTTTGGACATAGGCCTACTGAGGCATAACTCAGAAATACAGGTCCTACGAGTTGACACAGAAATACAGAATGCCTTTTGAAGAATGCCCAAACTGATAAAACATAATTACGCAGCAGGCACTTCAGGCACCTCCTTCACCATCTTAATGAATACTTTTATAAATTACACGCAGACATATTAAATGAACTTTTAGTATTGATTGTAAAATGGATTTCAGTTTCTGTATTCATCCATAAACGAACGTAATCCGGAAGCTTGTGATGGGTGAGTGATTAGTTGGTATTTTAACATCTCGCGATTGTGGACATTGTATTCTCCTGTCTGCAAACTAATATATTATGCGAAATGGAGCCCATCCGATGCGCCCAATAATGGTTACGATTTATTACTTTGGTGATGATGTAAGGTGGGGGTCGGTACATTTCTATTTCAAATCAATCCTTCTTTCCAGTTTTATCTCGCAGAAACTATGGTGCTGTACAAATGTTTAATCTTATCCCGATTTAAAGAGTAAGACAGCGACCTGTCCGAGGTAGAAGTAGATGAAATGCTTGGTCTCGTGCGTCACGTAGCTGCCGAAGTTGCGGCCGACGATGCAATGCCAAGTCGGGTTGTACTTCTTGTCGAACTCCTTCTTGATGTACGCAGCGATATCCTTCTCGATGTTAAACTTCTCCATGGCTTGGGTGGCGCATTCGATGGCATCCGACTGCATGTCCTCACCCATGTCAGCGTTCTTGATCACGGCCTTGCGTTCAGTCATGATGGTGGTATGAAATGATCGCTTTTACTATAAAGATAATAGAAGCAGATTCATTAATTTCGATAAAATCTTCTGACCACAACTATTCGGATTCATTTTACTAAAGGATTATCACAGCTGGAATGACAGGTTATTTAAATGAGAGAAAAACAATATAATTATAAACAAATCCACAAGTTGGATATCATGACGCAAAATATTTGCAGTGTAGTGCAGACTGTGGCAATATGCCTTCTAACGGATACTTTCACCACCAACAAAAATACAATGTCTTTCACAGCATGACTTGTAACCGTTTAATCATCATGGCCACAAATTAAAAATTTCCTTTCTCTTTATTAGCTCCCCCTTTCTCTCTCTCACACACACACACATTCTCTTTCGACTTGAGCTCGTTCGGTTGTGGTTGTAAAGCTATTTTGGGTTATCTTTATACATTCTCGCCTGTATACAATTTTTTTATAATGGGGGGGGGGGGGGGGGGGGGGGCTCAGACTTCATTAAGTACATGTGAATATGTTATCTTCTCTCCGTTTCATTTTTTTTCTTCAATAAGCCTTTCATGACATATGACTTCGTATGAATTAATATCATTATAAATGCCCTAAAATGTTGTAGTTGAGGGGGGGGGGGTGTTGTTTTGTTTCGTAATAAGCAAAAGTGGAGAGACTCAATCAAGATCCACCCCATCAGTAGACCGGTAAGGTTGTAACCAGACATTGCCAGACGCCAGAGTTGCCTATAGACCTCTCATCATGATTTGAGAAGACTGTGCAACATCATAACGAGGTCGAGGTGCGGCCTACTGACCGGACCGGACCGGACCTAGCCAGGATTGGCTTCGTGAATGTAAAAAAAAAAAAATGGCTATACGCCTTCTACATCACGAAGCCAGGCGTTCTTACCCAGGCGTTCTTACCCAGCAATCTAACTGCGCACGGGTTAGCAGGACTGGAAAATGCCCTGAAATATCACTTTTCTGATAACTCTCGCGACCGACAGCTCCTTCACCACAGCGTATCCTCCTAGGAAAACGTTTAGAATTAGAATGTCTTTTTGATCGTACGTATTTTTACCAAAAAATCCAAAAAAGATCGTAAGAAATTTCCGAAAACTCGCCAGTGTTTGTGTGTATCCATTGTCATGCCTTATCTGCATGACAAGAGGAGGCATGGATACACACAAACACTGGCGAGTTTTCGGAAATTTCTTACGATCTTTTTTGGATTTTTTGGTAAAAATACGTACGATCAAAAAGACATTCTAATTCTAAACGTTTTCCTAGGAGGATACGCTGTGGTGAAGGAGCTGTCGGTCGCGAGAGTTATCAGAAAAGTGATATTTCAGGGCATTTTCCAGTCCTGCTAACCCGTGCGCAGTTAGATTGCTGGGTAAGAACGCCTGGCTTCGTGATGTAGAAGGCGTATAGCCATTTTTTTTTTTTTACATTCACGAAGCCAATCCTGGCTAACCGGACCAGAGCTCATACACCTTATTACCAAAATAAATAGACCAAACGAGCAATTAAGAGGGAAAGAAATAAAAACTTAGATACAGAATTTATAAAGAGCATATAAACCACAGATGCATTAATTAAAGTGATAATAATTATAATAAAATAAAAGGCGTAAATATGAGTTCCGACAAAATTGAACAAACTATAATCAACTTCAGTTATACAACCAGGAAAGAACCAGCTGCCTATTACCTGTGAATTAACTCCTTGTTTACATCAACATTATTTTCAAAGCGCATCTCCTTTATTTTCGAAATTTCGGGGCTCATTTTTTAAAACATCTTTTATCATGTTTATTACTTCCATTTTCAAAATAATATCTTCACAAATAATTCAGGTGAGGAAACATAAATAAGTATATTCACATGCAATAATATTATATGCAATTATAATAATTACAATTTTTGTACAATGAAATGAACTACATCATGTATTAACAAATATAAAGTCAAACGTCATGAACATAACATACAAGTTACATGTATGCCAGCAGGTACGATCATATGCATATTACTTGTATCATTAAATGGAATTTCATATTTAAGATTTTTGAGGAAAAAAAAAGAGGGGCAGAAAAAAAAACCGACAAGAAAAAAAATAATGGTGTTCTATAAGTATAACCGACATGACCATGATGACCGATGGATAAACAAAAACCATGATCATGTGATCATGCGAAAACTGTCATGACTGTCCCAAATCATCATGATCATGCAAATGCGAAGCTCAAACAGGGAAGCAGCTTGGACAATATCAAAATGGCTCAATTTTTTCTCTCTTTTACAACATGCAGCTCATGAATAAAGAAATAGGAGACTCAAATATGAAAACGAGACAACACTACTCACCAGAATAAGCTCAAAATGTACAAATAAGTGCAGATATATATCGACAGATGCGTTTCGACAAGGAGTACGGAGGTGAATATGGGTGTGCAGTGATTTGACCGCTACAAGGAGGCACTATTCATGACCATGCATGCACTGGTTTCATTTGACGATCGAATAGCGACACGCGCTCAAATCCGCCTGCTTAGCAACACACGATAGTACCAGCGAATTATTTATAGGAGAAATTTCATTGGCTGAGCTGGAATGGCTTCCATGGATTGTAACAGTAGCTTTTAACAAGCATCATCGCATCCGCTGCCGGAGAGGGGCTTCGCTTCCAATTCATTGTGAAGACCTGGGGAGCGTTTCATCAAGCGTTTTGTCAGTGATTTTTACCGACAACTGTTATCAGCTACTGAAATACTTGTATCTGATTGGCTGAGAGCAAATTTGTCGGTAATAATCACTGACAAAACGCTTGATGAAACGCTCCCCTGATGTTTGTTTTTCTTTGTTCGTAATAAATAGCACGTCAAAGATCAGGGAAATAAGAAATGAATAAACACTTTAACTTTAATCTTGTTTGTTACGCTGTGAAGATGGCTGAAAAAACTTCCAAGGGGAGATGAGATCAGTGAGGCGGTGCATGGGAACATGGACGAAATGAGGCAGACTGAGGGGTGGGTAGGGATCGAGGGGGTGCAGTGGTGAAGAAAGGGATAGAGGCTCTTACATGAAATAAAGACATCAAAGACTCAATGAAGGATTGGAAGAAATTTGGCTTACATGCATGAAGAAGAGTGATCGAATGTAAAGAGGATACACTGTACATATACATGTATGAAAGGGGGAGGGAGGAGGGGAGGGAGGAGGGGAGGGAGGAGGGGGGCCGGGGAGGGGGGGGGGGGGGGGTACTCATTTGTCCGAACGTTCAAAATTCCGAAAATAAAATAACGAACTTTCGGAATTTACCTTCGGGAGAACGACATTTACCCAACTGAACTTATACCTAAAAATAATAATAATAACAGTATATTATAGGCCCCTGGGCCCCGTTGAATAAACTTTACCATTAACGGTAACTTTGCCATCAATGGTAACTCCCATGGAAATCTTGGTTTTGATTGGGTGTTGAGTGATGTTACCTCGGTATACTTATAACTATAGTTATATGAGTTACCATTAAAGGTAAGTTTTATGCAACGGGGCCTAGCCCTAGGTCTTATACGAAGTTGATCTTCAAAATATAGGCCTACAATATCGATTGGCAAATTAACATGATTAATGTCACAGTCTTGGTAACAAGGTTATTAGGAAGGTTTAAGCCTACCAAATGTGGCAGTTTGTTTAACAAAATTAAAACAAAGATTGGTTTCCAGAATCCTCTTCAAATTTATTTTATAAAACACATTTTCCTTGCTATCACCTAAAGGGCAATCCAACACCCTAAAAACTCAAATGTTAAATCTACATTTAAAAGGTTGGAGGAGTGACAACATTTTCAAAATGGTAAATGAACACTTTTAACATGCTGGATCTAATAGTTTAAAGGTTGGATGCAGCATGTTAAAAAGTGTTCATTTACCATTTTGAAAATGTTGTCACTCCTCCAACCTTTTAAATGTAGATTTAACATTTGACTTTTTAGAGTGAACCTTGGTAATAAGTTGATTTTTATGACAGCAGAAAATAAAGAAAAACAGGATGGGGAAAGTTCGAAAGAAATCGGACAAGAAAGTTATGGATGTTTGAAAAATGAGATCACTACATCTATGCGAATCTCAAATTGGCAATTTGGTGAGTCGATTGTGACATTCTTGTGGACAATTACTCTCCCGTTTGTCGTACACAAAAATATCATTAATTTGCAGTTTTCTCCGAAGCGCATTTACCCTCGGGGCAGTACTCAAAATATATTGGAGATAGCATATTCTTATAGGTCCTCATTAAAGAAAAAGATCTTACTGAGTAATACATTTTGAAAAAATGACATTTTAGTCATTTTGTGTGTTGGAGCAAATGGGGGAGTTGTCCACAACTTCATCACAGGGACATTACCTATTCAGCCAATTTGAAATTCCCATAGGTATAGTGATTACAACTTTCAAAAATGCATAACTTTCTTATTGCTTGTCCGATTTCGTTCAAACTTTTTACCAATCTGCTTCTCTGATTTTTCCTCTTTCTTTCAGAGCAACTTGCCATTAAGGTTGGATTTTCGAAACTAGGACGTAAGTAGACATTAATTATTAACAAGTTCCTTTAAAGGGAATGTCCACCGAAGGTGATTTGAATAAAAGAAGAAAATGAGAGAAACAAATCAGTGAAAGTTTGAGCAAAATCCGAGAATAAATAAGACAGTTATGAATGTTAGAAGTTGTAATTAATCAAACACAAATTGGCAACTCCTTGACGTATCTTGCGAGCTCCTCTCCCATTAGCTCAGTGCAGAAAATCCCATAAATTTTCATTTTTAAATTTTTTTGATAATAATAATAATAATAATAATAATAATAATAGAACAGTTCTTATATAGCGCATTGTACCTTTAAAAAGGTCTCAACGCGCTGAGGAAAAGATGAGAAAGAGAAACAAGAAGAAAAGCTGCCGGAAATGTTATAATAATATCCATCAATTGAATAAGTATGTTTTTAGTGCCGATTTGAATTGCCCAACTGTATTAGCTTGTCTTACATTGTGAGGGATCTTATTCCAGAGTTCTGGCGCAGCATGCGCAAAACCCTGCATTTTGTCCTAACAACAACAGGTACATCGTACAGGTCTTTCTGGACTGACCTCAGACTTCTTACAGGTTCATATTTAACAAGATGAAGGAATAGATTTATTTCATACATGTTTTGTATAAAAAATATGAGCAATGAATATTTCTTACGTGCATAATTATGTGACTGAATATTTTCTTTAGAGAAAATAGAAATTGATGATATTTGGGTCCAGGGTAAATGGGACAGGAGCTCGTAAGATACGTCACGGATTTGCCAATGTGTGTTTAATTACAAATTCGAAAATGCATAACTGTCGTTTTTCTTTTTTTTTCAGATTTTGCTCAAACCTTCATTGACATGTTTCATATCCGGACAACTACCCGCTGGACAATTACCCCTACCCCTAGGACATTAATACCCCAAGGAAAACTACCCCCAGGACTACCCCCGGACAACTACCCCCTGGACAATTACCCCCCGGATTCTGGGATAGTTGTCCGGGCCCGGGGGGGGGGGGGGGTAGGGTTTTGTCCAGGGGGTAATTGTCTGAGGGGAGAGGCTAAAATTTTGTTTGGGGTGGGGGGATCGGGGTAATCGTCATTTTATGGGGGGGGGGGGGGGAATTTTTCCTAGGGGTAATTGTCCGGAGAAAATTGTCCTGGGAGTAATTGTCCCCCCGGCCTGGACAACTACCCCATAATCCGGTGGTAATTGTCCTGGGGGATAGATGTCCTGGGGGTAGTTGTAATAGGGGTTGTTGTCTTGGCGGTAGTTGTCCTGGCGGGACAAAAAAAACCCCTGAAAATTAAAGGATTCTAGGACAACTATTCCCTGGACAACTACCCCCAAGGACATTATTACCCCCCCCCCCCCCAGGATAACTACCCCCAGGACTAACCTCCGGACAACTACCCCCGGATTCTGGGGTAGTTGTCTAGGCCGGGGGGGGGGGGGGTCTAGGCCGGGGGGGGGGGTCTTGTCCAGGGGATAGTTGTCCTAGGGGAAGGACTAAAATTTTGTTCGGGGTGCATGGGGGTATCGGGGTTATCGTCATTTTATGGGGGTAATTTTTCCTGAGGGGTAGGCCTAATTGTCTCGGGGGGTAATTGTCCCCGGGGATAGTTATCATATAGGGTCGTTGTCCTGGGGTAATTGTCCTTGGGGTAATTGTCCTTGGGGGTAGTTGTCCAGGGGTAGTTTTCCAGGGGGTAGTTTTCCAGGAGGTAGTTGTCCTAGAATTCTTTATTTTTCACCTTCTTTTAAAATCTCATCACCCACCCTCTCTCTCTCACTCTCTCTTCTCTTCTCTTCTCTCCCTTTCTCTCTCTTTTTTCTTATCATCCTCTCTCTTTCTCTCTCTCTCCTCTCTTCTTCTTCTCTCTCTCTCTTTCTCTGTAAATTGATAATGTCGTATTTTCTTTCTTATTTCATTTTTGTCTCCTTGAAAATATTCCTCCGTGGAAAAAATATGAAAAGCTTAATTTTTACAACTAAACTGTTCCTTGGTGATAATATTCCATATGGAAACAAACATAGTTATCAACTAGAAAGGCCGTCAAAGGCGGCAGACCCACGCCTTAACCCAAATAGGTTTTGTTTTGTTGCGATTATTTTTGTAAGCAGTAGCCATTCAAAGGGGATAACAAGAGGCACATCTCCCCCCCCCCCCATAAATATTGCCATATCCAGGTCATAGCTTTGTGTATCCCCACCCTTGAAAAAATTCTTCTGAAAAAGATATTTTATTATTGAAACATCCCTCCCCTAAAAGTAATTGATTAGACATGTCAGAGAGCGTGGCGTGGTGAGAAAAAAAAATGTTAGCAATTTGTATTCAGTGTTCAGTCATGTAAGTGTTAGTAAATGTATTCATGTTCTATCTTTAAATTACATTGCAATTGGGGTTGTTGTTTCTTTTTCATCGGGCTTGGATAAAATATATATGACGACAAATAAAGTTGGATCTAGACTTCAAAATGACATGCATGCGAGGCACAGAGCTTACTCACTCAGCTCAGTCACTACCCATCAACAAAGTCAAAGTGGATACTGGCGTGCATGCCCGTATTCGGCGAACCTCGATCAGCCACCAAATTTTGCAAATCCACACAAATTATAAAAAAAATACAGTTTTTGTATATATTTTACAACTACGAAATCCACTCAAACAGACATAAATGAGGTATAAACTAGTTATATGACAGGACCGTTATAACCCAAAGAAAAAAGTTCAATCCTACTACAGTGAGCCAGGCACAGGCTGACTCCCTGGGGTTATGTACTCCCTAGCCCGACCAGATCCCCGTCACTTCGCGACAGCGCTGTGTATAGTTATGTACGTACAGCTAGCTACACAGCCCACTAGCACTCACTCAGATCAACACACGCGAACGCTCGCGAGTGCGATAAACTCACTCACGTCGAACAAACTCACCAGATTTTCACCGAAAACAATTAAAATCACGTACTACACGTCCACCAGGATAAAATAAATCACAAAAACTTCCACAACAAAGTGGAAAGGACCGGGGAAAATAAACAGAAATGCACAGAAGATAAGAAATAGAGGAGAAGCCGTAGGGCTAGGGTAGCCTGAATCTAAATGAATTTGTGGATAAAAAAGGTATCGCGCGCGATAGAGCCTAGCCGCCTATTAGTATACCGTACATAGCCGCTTTCGCAGTAGTAGTTCAAGCCGCGAAAAATCCCTTGTTGCTGGGATACGTTGGCTTTGAATATTCATTGCAGGCTCGTACGGATTTGAAGTGAAATGGCAAATAATGGGTCTAAAAGTACGGAGCCCGCCAGGTGACATGGGGCAAAAAAATTCTGCATGGATTATTGCGAGGGAACGCAATAATTATTGCGTTCCCTCGCAATAATATTGCGTTCCCTCGCAATATTATTGCGTTCCCTCGCAATATTATTGCGTTCCCTCGCAATAATATTGCGTTCCCTCGCAATAATATTGCGTTCCCTCGCAATAATATTGCGTTCCCTCGCAATATTATTGCGTTCCCTCGCAATATTATTGCGTTCCCTCGCAATAATTATTGCGTTCCCTCGCAATATTATTGCGTTCCCTCGCAATATTATTGCGTTCCCTCGCAATAATATTGCGTTCCCTCGCAATAATTATTGCGTTCCCTCGCAATAATATTGCGTTCCCTCGCAATAATATTGCGTTCCCTCGCAATATTATTGCGTTCCCTCGCAATATTATTGCGTTCCCTCGCAATAATATTGCGTTCCCTCGCAATATTATTGCGTTCCCTCGCAATAATATTGCGTTCCCTCGCAATATTATTGCGTTCCCTCGCAATAATATTGCGTTCCCTCGCAATAATATTGCGTTCCCTCGCAATATTATTGCGTTCCCTCGCAATATTATTGCGTTCCCTCGCAATAATATTGCGTTCCCTCGCAATATTATTGCGTTCCCTCAGATAGCTCTCAATATCATTGACATCGACGGTAGAGACTATTTGAGCACCAAGTCGACCACATTAATTCAAGACGTACGCGTAACGCACTAAATGAATATTCATGACCTATTCCAGGCGGCGGTAATCGCGAATTGGTGCTCATTATAGTGCCTTGGTGCTCAGGAAACGTGTGCTAAACCCTACGAGGATTGTAGGAATGATTATCTAGAAAATTTTGTTTAAAATGAACTTTATTTACGTCTCAATATTGTCTTAGACATCTAATTATCTAGACATTGACTTTGATTTCCATTGATTATACTCCTGATGACTGTTTTCAAACAAAATAGCGCATTGGTGCTCATTATAGTGCCTTGGCGCTCATGAAACGTATGATTAACCATAGCCATACGGGGAATGTAGGAATCATTATCTTGAAAATAAGGTTTTTCGTTCTAAAAGGAGGGGGCACAATCGAAAAAAGGGGGCAGTTGGGCACAATGCATACGTTTCTTCCAAAGGGGAAGGGGGCACGGGCCGGATGTGCCTTCCCCCTAAATCCGCCACTGCTGCAATCGACCTCCGTTTAGAAAAATGTCAACAAATAGAACACATAAACACTGACCTTAGAGACCATAACTTTTTATCTCATAATCCTAATTCAACTAAACTTGGATGTTCTGTTCAGAATGATATTCTCCATGATTTAAACTAACAAAAATATATTTCTATCAATTTTCGTTGCCATTGTAACCGTTATTTATGTAAATGTAGTTTTTAATGATTTTTTTTTAAACCAAATATATTTTTATATAATTCCGTGTAAATATGAGTTAGATATAATAACCAGGCAGTTATGGTATTGTTTGTAAATCTAATACACCCAGATAAGATCTGAGTGATTATTAATCTTTATCTTTATCTTCATGATCGTTTTGAAATCTTTATTTATTTAGTCGATTTTCTCTCTAATTGTGCCTAGAGATTTCTTTATTCTTGCTAACTGGAACAACCAATATTAGCTTACTCATGTTGAATGAAAAAATGCTAATAATGAAATTATTTCTTTGAATATATGATGCATAACTTTAGAGGTATTTAACAAATTTATGAATCATACAATCTACCATTTTGATAATAAGTAATTTCTCTTTAAATCCAAAATCTTAACATTAGTGGCTTCAATGTACTGTGATGGTAAGCTGTATAGCCACTATGGTCATTTTGAAACTTGAACTTGCAGCACTGACTATTTCATGAGAACAAATGGTGATTAGACATCATTGACAACAATCTGATTTCACACTTTTAGGCTCATTGATAATAATAATAATTACATTGGATATTTATATAGCGCTCATATCCACCAATGGTGCTCAAGGCGCTCCAATATTACCCTGGCTTTAGCCCAGCTGCCCTATAATGGAACTGAAATCTGATTTAATCAATAATGAAATATTCTATAACAAATTAGGAATTGCGTAGACGTTGTACTTTAGAATGCATGTCTTGCTGGTTATATTTTGTAGAGTAGTCATTAGATACCATTGGTTATATATTGCGATCTTTCAACAACAGAAATCTCTATCTTGATAACAGTTTATTTTATTTTATTTCAGGAAAACAATATAACAATAACAGAGAATAGAAAGTGCAATAACAGAAGAAGGGAATCACAAAATAATACATGTAGTTGTTATAGTTCTGACCAATTAAAGTAATATCGTTTTTATGATGCTTGTCGAGACAGTGGAATATTCAAATAGAATTATTTACATTTACATGAGAAGAACATACACAAGTATAATATGTAAATATTATTTTATTGCCTGTGTTGTATTTGTTACTTTTTATTCATATGAAGATCATGCAGCCTATAACACAGAGGCGCGCTCCGGGGGGGGGGGGGGGGGGGGGACACAGTGCCCCACTTTTTCAAGTAACCCAAAAGTGCCCTTTTACCTTCTGATAAGTGGCCCCTTTAACTTCAGGCATTACTGCCCCTTTTAAAATATGTGCCTTTGTTTTTCGTCTGATTAGTGCCAATTCTCCGTTCTAATAGTAGAATTTTCATTTCTTATAAGTGCCCCTTTTCACCTCTGATAAGTGACTCTTTTTCTTTGAATGGCTGCCCCTTCTTCTTTCTACTAGTATTATTTTCCCTTTTGATAAGTGCCCCTTTTGTCTTGTGATAAGTGCCCTATACCTATATACCTATATATATTTAATATATTGTACGTATATACTCCGATGTCGTTTACAAATTGAGCCCTAAAGTCCACAAAAGAACCACATAGGCCTACCTAGCTCAGAGAGGCTTCCTTATAATAGATTCCGATCCCCTACTGATATCAGCACAATGAGAGGCAGTGGAGGAGGGGGCAGTTATACAAGAATGAGCAGTGCCCTTCCATCATAACAGGAAGAAGGACAATTTCTTTCTAATTTTTTTTTCTAAGCTCGCTCGCTACGCTCGCTCGCATTGACCATTGTCTTTTTATCATATTAGGAAAATCGCTTCTATTCAAAATATCTTCAATATGATTATTCAGACCATTGTACTCAACTGCAAAGCAATTTTTTCTTTTCTTTTTTTTTTCTTTTTCATCTAGAACCATAAACAATAATGTGTCGAAAATGATATTCGATAGTGTATTAATCAGAATGTAGCGGTAAACTATTGTGGCATTTCCCGCAATTTTTCACCCTTTGTAGGTGCCCTTTGCCCCCAAAGTGCCCCTTTTTGTTGGTGCCCCCACCCACTTTGAAAGACGCTCCGCCGCCCCTGCTATCACCCACACTGGGAGTTACTAAAGTTCTGGATTCTGATCTTTACCTCCTATTTTGCTCTTTTTATTTATATATTGTGATATGATTTACATTGCATACAAGAATTATCTTTTGATGATCATTGAAGAGTGCATAAATTATAGTGTCCAAAGCATATTATGCTAAGGCAGGCTACTAAAATAAGGCAATTTTTTAACACGTAAATTTTTTCATTTAGTATACATGAATGTGTAAAATTATTTGACTATATAAATTCATTATGCAAAACATAAAATCATATTCTTTTTGTTCAGGCATTCAGTACTGGTATTTTCCGTACAATCTTACCTCTTCTTTGCAAGTATTTTTTTTTCAATTGAATTAAATTAAATTTATTCCACATTCGATACAAATGACAATGACAGAATACAATTGGAAATATACCGAAATATTAATAATAATAGAAATATGAAAAATTCAAAAACAATGATAAGTACAGTATACCCCCCCCCCCCAGCGACTTTTCGAGAGCAAACTTTGATACACCTCATTTGTGTGCCCCCTTATATCCTTAAATCCTAGACAGACAGTTTATACAACACAACTTTTTTATAAACAAAGTTTTTAATAAAACAAAGTGCAATTCGATGCTTTGGTGATGACAAGCTAAAAGTTTGCTACAGCCAGTATAACATTTTTTAGGTCTGTGTAAATTATACATTACATACATAAGAAATAATCATATTTTACACTGCCTTGTAGAAATAATTATCTCAGCATGATTCATTCAACTTAAATTAAAAATTGGTTACTCCAGTTGGAAAGAATAAAGGTATCACGAAGCACCAAGAACAATAATAACGTCTAATGTCATCTGGGTGTATCTGATATACAAACAATGATATAATTCCTTTGTTATTATATCTAAGTCAAGCACATTAACTCTGAATCTCAGACTTTCAAAGTAATATCTATTTGAAAACTTACAAAAATGAAATGGAAAATGAACATATAATAATAGTTGTCAAGGCAACTAAAAGTAACATAAATATATCAATATTGTTCTAAAACATGTGGAATATCTTTCGGAACAGTGTCCAAGTTTCATTGAATTGGGATTATGATGAGAAATAGTTACAGCATAGATAAATCTTTGTGCGCTCAATGTTCACAAGGTTCTAGGACACATACCCCCTGGACAACCACCCCCGGATAACCACCCCTAGGATAACCACCCTCTAGGAAAACTACCCCCTAGGACAACTACCCCATAGGGCAACCACCCTCTAGGTCGTCGTGACTTGGCCGTGAACCAGAATAGCCTGGTGGTTAAGTCGCTGCCCGGCAAGCAGAAGATGACAGGTTCGAATCCCGCTGGTTCCAATCTTTTCTGACTTGTGTTTTTCATTACAGATCGAGCATACGATCTTTAACACTGGGAGTAATATGCCGAAAGATTTGTTTACAAATTAAAAAAAAAATTCATATAGAAACACATATTTTCAAGACAATCACTAGCGTAGCCAATGGGGGAGGCAAAGGGGCAGACTGCCCCCGCAACTTTTACTTTAAGGTATAGATTCCCCCCTTTGTTTTAGAACCTTATTTTTTTCGCTTGTCAGAGAATTGGACACCATAAAATTTGCCACCCCCCCCCCCCCACTAAGCGATTTTTCAAGGGTTGGCGGGAAGAAAAACATGGATCTCCCTCCAAACAGTTTCCGCTAACCATTTCCTCGCAAGTTCCCCCCCCCCCCTTGACGCCACTGAAGACAATTATTCCTATAACCCCTGTATAGGGTTTTACGCACGTTTCATGAGCACCAAGGGGGGGGGGGGGGGGGGGGGGGGTTTAGGGAGAAAAAAAAATTCTCGCCAAACTTAAAAAAAAAACGCTCAGTAAAGGGGTTATGGGGCCCAGTTTACCTCCATAATTCCCTGACAACAAAAAATAAAAAAAATAAAAAAAATAAAGAAAGACGGCGCCAAGTAAAAAAAAAAATTTCCACCCTTTTATTTTGTTTCACTCCGATAATTAATGGGGGGAGGGGCAACTGGGGGGGGCAAAGCTTCTGACTGGGGGGGGGGGGGGGGGGGGCAAATGCCGGGGGGGGGGGGTTTAGGGAGAAAAAAAAATTCTCGCCAAACTTCCCAAAAACGCTCAGTAAAGGGGTTATGGGGCCCAGTTTACCTCCATAATTCCCTGACAAGCAAAAAAAAAAAAAAAAAAAAAAAAAAGAAAGACGGCGCCAAGTAAAAAAAAAAATTTCCACCCTTTTATTTTGTTTCACTCCGAAAAGTAATGGGGGGGGGGTCAAGTGGGGAGGCAAAGCTTCTGACTGGGGGGGAAAATGCCCCCCCCCCCCCCCCCCCTGGTGCCGCCACTGCCAATTTGCGATTACCGCCGCCTGGACTAGTTAATGAATATTCATTTAGTGTGTTACGCGTACGTCTTGAATTAATGTTGTCGACTTGGTGCTCAAATAGTCTCTACCGTCGATGTCAATGATATTGAGAGTTATCTGAGAGAACGCAATAATTATTGCGAGGGAACGCAATAATTATTGCGAGGGAACGCAATATTATTGCGAGGGAACGCAATAATTATTGCGAGGGAACGCAATAATTATTGCGAGGGAACGCAATAATTATTGCGAGGGAACGCAATATTATTGCGAGGGAACGCAATAATTATTGCGAGGGAACGCAATAATTATTGCGAGGGAACGCAATAATTATTGCGAGGGAACGCAATAATTATTGCGAGGGAACGCAATATTATTGCGAGGGAACGCAATATTATTGCGAGGGAACGCAATAATATTGCGAGGGAACGCAATATTATTGCGAGGGAACGCAATAATATTGCGAGGGAACGCAATAATATTGCGAGGGAACGCAATAATTATTGCGTGGGAACGCAATAATCCATGGAGAATTTTTTCCCTCATGTCACCTGGCGGGCTCCGTATAAAAGTCTTCTAAAATTCATAAACCTGAAATAGACTTTTGGTGAGACGAAGTAATGAGTGTTTTGATTGGCCAAAATATTTCTGCATCTGCAGGCGAAGTTTGGGGTCATCAATCTTTCTAGTTTCTTTCCTGTCACTATCTGAACTGAAGTTCCTATACTTTACTACAGGGTCAAAACTTCAAGGTCACACAGAATGTGCAGGGGTCAACCAATCATCACCAAAATCTAATCGATTCTTTCCTGTCACTTTCTGAACATTCCCTGAAAATTTGGTGCAAATCCGTTCACCCGTTCTCTTGTTATCTTGTACACAAACAAACAAACAAACAAACAAACAAACAAACAAAAAAAAACAAAAAAAACAAACAAACATACGGAGCCCTTTACGGCGTGGGTAATAACAAGCTGATTTATTTATTGACTTTCAACGATAAGAGAAAAGGCTTACAAAAAATGAACATGCTTTCTCATCTAATCATTGTAAATCAGTAAATCACGGTATTTCACCGGTATACTCGATTTTTTTTTTCAATTTAAGCTTCCACCATGAGGGCAGTCAAGAAGTGGGGGTACAGCAGACAACCCCCAACAACAACAACAACAAAATAATAATAAATAAATAAATACAATTTTTTAAATGAATGTAAGAATCAGACATTTGAAAAGCAAGGAGAAAAAAGTTTTTGTAACATAAACATAAATGTTACAGTCGGCTTGTTTAACCTAGGCAACTCTTGTGAAAAAAGGAAAAGTTTCATTTCACAAAATTAATGACACGTTCCATGGTGATACTCAAGAATGGAAGCAAGCATATCAAAGCAATATTATTAACAACACTTTGATGACTTACACAAAATAATATAATAACAAAATAAAATAATTTGCTTTCTAATTAAAAAAAAATCTTTAATTACGCATTTTCTTTTTGTATAAAACGGGTTACTTCACCGATACACGATTTCTCAATAAAAATCAACTTTTCATCATGAGAGCTGTCAGGTGTGGGGGTGCAGGGAAAACAGTACGCCCCTAGAAAAAAGGGATAATACGGACAATAAAGCAAATGCTACATTGTCCTTCGGAAACTCATTTACAGGTCGTCTTGATGAGGCAGCTTGATAAAATGAACGTCCATAATCGCATGTCATTTGTTTTCATTCTTCCAGTTAATTGATAGTGTCATTAGTGCGATAAAAATGAACTAGAGGACACTTCTTGTCTCGCCCTTTTATCCCGACTTAAAAAGTAGTATAGCAATTTGGCCCAAGTAGAAATAGATGAAATGCTTGGTCTCGTGCGTCACGTAGCTGCCGAAGTTGCGGCCGACGATGCAATGCCAGGTCGGGTTGTACTTCTTGTCGAACTCCTTCTTAATGAAGGCGGCGATGTCCTTCTCGATGCTGAACTTTTCCAGGGCCTGGCTGGCGCATTCGATGGCATCCGACTGCAGGTCTTCTGACATGTCAGCGTTCTTGATCACGGCCTTGCGTTCAGACATGTTGATTTACAATATTGTCTATGAAAAAGAGCATAATCATATCAATAGTAATCCGGTCAATGATTAATTTCATTATATTCTTAAAGGTATATATCTGTGCTTTTCAGCTTCAGTTTGAGGCAAAATTCCGAGATACTGTCCCCCAAAAGAATAGACCCGCATTAAAGTAAGACATAATTATAACTAAGAAGTCTAGAAATTTTTCTCAAAATACATACCGAAAAACTTTGCGATCACGCCGTAGTAAATTATATTTAAGGTGTTAATTTCCTCACAAAGGCTGGCAAGCAACAAAAAAAAAAGAAAAAAAGATTGATAATGTTATGTTTTATTGAAGAAACATATCACGTCGCAGCCCAAGGGCTGAATTGAACAACATTTGTCCAAAGATAAAAAGTTACACTTATATACATCATACAGAAAATGTCAACATAATTATACAAGATACACAAATTACATTAAAAATGTCATACAAGAAAAAAAACATATTGAGAGATTTAGCATAAATACATAGTTACATACTATCAACTAATATAATCACAAACATAGTTGGATATAATGTGGTGGGTGCCATCTGTTCTAACCAAATTAGGACACAACGGTGTTCAGTGTGTGTAAAGAAATACAAGACAAAGAAGTATTGAAGAAAGAAGTAGAAAAACAAGGGAGGAGAATCTGCAGGAGGAGATTAAGATGGATTGAATAGTATATAAATAAATAAATGAGCAAAATATTATATATTAACTAATTAATTATTATATTGACCAGTTGTGTTTTAGAATGAAGGAAGTTCCGTACACATGTAATAAACAAACCAGGATCCTTCAAATAAAAAAGACCTTATAAGAACATAATGAGAAAATAGGTCATTACAATGTTGGCAAATAATCAATGGGCAAGTTCATAGTAATGAGTATAACAGAAAGAAAATAGTTTTCCACGTATTGATTTCAAAACTAGAGAAAGATAGAAGGACAGATGAGGAATAAGAGGAGACAAGACATAGTACTGAAGAAATGAGACTCAAGAAAGAAAAGGGGAAAGAAGAAAAGGAAGGGGAAAGGAAAACTTGGCTAAGAATTTAGAATTTGATGATCGATACAGTAATGTAAGAGCCGACAATAACATCACAAGGTTTGAGACAGAGCCAAAAAGTAGAAGCTATTGGTTGACAATCAATCAATTTAGAGGCTTAACAAACTCAAGACTGGATAGAATCTTAAAGGATTTCTAAGTTGCCTTGTGTGGTATATGATCGGGTTTGGGGGAGCCAGGTTTGAAACTCGGGAGACTTAATATTATACAGCCATGGAAAAAAAATATTAGACCAAGAATGGTTACTGAAAGTGTTATATTTGAGGTAAGAAGGAAATAAAATATCATAAAAGCAAGGTATAATTGCTGGAATTTGGTATTCATTCAATGAAATACAAAGACAAATCATTTTTGTTAGTTTGTATGCATATTATAGTACCCTTATGACAGAAGCTTGGTCTAATAATTTTTTCTAGGGCTGTATACATCAACTTAATCCGCATGGTAACTACATTAGAATTACAGTTTTGGGGAGGGGGGGGGGATAAAATGCGAAAAGTTCCCAAAGCTCGGTTGCTTTGCTCCCTCGCAGAAGTATTCTTTTATCAGGATCTCGTAATCTAGCGCCCCAATTATACGATATGGTTTTTAAAATAGTTTTTAAGGGTTTAAAGTTTGACAAATGAAGATGTAATTCTCGTTGCATTGCCAGCTATCATGTAAGTATCATCAGCCTCTTAGGATAATATAGGATAAAGGTATAAAATAGCATTTCCAAAGGTTCAACATTTGAAAGAAATATCAATTTTCGGTCGCCTTGCTAAATCCCTGGAATATTTCTCAAGGGTTTTCGTTAGCTCCCAGTTTCAGAAGAAAGTGAATAGAAAATCCTACGGTGTATCAATATAAAATTAGAACTTCTCTTCCGTTCAATAATTTTAAAGTGATCAATTGCAAAATTTCCAGGGTAAAATACGCAAGACATTGCGGTTTATAGGTTTAAAAAAGCAACAATTTTTTTTTTGTCGTATATAGGTTTGGGGGCAGTCGGGGCAGGGGGGGGGGGGGGTGGAGGAGGGGGTGCAACTTCATTGTTTGCCCTTGGCGCCATTATCCCTATAGATATGCGACTGAATGAAAATTATCAATATTATATACAGAATGATAATGAACATATGTATATATTTTTTGAAATACCTATATAATATAGAAAATATATGATATAAATTAGCTTACCTCTTTGACTCAACTTTGATGAAGGTTCGAAATTTGTTTCTACAGCAAAACCCCGTTTACATTCAGGCCGGAAACTGAATACTGTGAACGCGATATAGATTAACAGTGTGTACATAATAATGCTGGATTGTTTACACATTAACGTACTTTGATATGCAGAGAAACGTCCAATATGATTGGTCGATTCTCAGTAGCTTATAATAGGTGAGTACGTACTACATAAATTATTAATCAATATTTGTATAATATTCTTCTTCTTCTTTATGGTGAGCTTTAATACGTCCTTCACTTTAACCAAAGATTATTGTAGGCCTTATGCTGCTGTGCAGGTCAGGTGCTCACATTGCATAAAAACAATAAACTGAATTGCGGTGCACTGGTGCTCAAGAGTTAGTCGTAGGGAATGAACTTGAAGTCATTCATCGTTCCAAAATAAGAGCAGTGTCTCTCCTCAGTCCACCAGCTGCTAATATCAATACCACCTGTGTCACCATACCCAGTGGCGTACCCAGGAATTTTTAGGGGGGGGGTTACTCCAAAATTCTCTGACA
The DNA here is from genome assembly GCA_025617745.1 of Heliocidaris erythrogramma. Classification (NCBI taxonomy): domain Eukaryota; kingdom Metazoa; phylum Echinodermata; class Echinoidea; order Camarodonta; family Echinometridae; genus Heliocidaris; species Heliocidaris erythrogramma. The sequence goes on from CM046861.1 coordinate 8,654,384, forward strand.
AGCAAAACAAAAAAGGGGGTTATCAGCATATTTGGGATATCTTTCTCCTCAAAAATTTGCTGACAAGAAAAAAAGCAAAACAAACAAGCAAACAAACAAACAAATAAAAAAGGCATCAGCACTGCTAAAGGGGTTTTTAAACACAAAAAAACCACAAAAGGGGAGTCGTCACGTTACACCCCCCCATTTGGTATGCGCATGACCACACCCTCGCTGCAGCTTCTAGTACCTCCAGTACCGGCTTACTTCGAACCATTGGTTTGTAGCTTCATGTCGAACCATCGTCTGATCAAGGAGTTATCACATATAACTGTGCGTTATCTGTGATAACTCCTTTGTGTTATCACGCTCACGTCATGAATACTAAGCCCTATATTCACGAAGGTTATAGGGTGTAACATATGTGAAACACCCCCTCTTACAGGCGAAGAGTCGGGTCCAGTTTACCTGACACTTTATAAAAAAAAGTACATGTATTGCAAATATATGTATGCTCACGTCTCCAACCCGACACTTCGTCAATAAGATGGGGTATTTCACAAACGTTACACTCTACCCTTCGTGACTTATTTAGGGCTTATTATTCACGAAAGGTGACGACGTGACGTGAACGTCATCACACGATGGTTCGAAGTAAGCCCCCAGTAGTACCCCAATTGTCTTACTTAAGTTTTTAACTGCAATATTGAATACCTTTGTTTATTCTTTTAAATATCATTGGTTTAGTATTGTTTAATGTTACTCTTTCCAATTACTTTCAGTTTTGTCAGCACTCATAAACAGTATACGTTGAGCAGTGAACTTGTTAAAGAGAGAGAGGAGTGGAGGGGGGGGGGGGGGGTTAGAAAGAAGGAAGAAGGGAAAAGATTGGGGAAATCCATCAAAATTCTTTCACTTTTTTCGATGCGACTTTGCAAAGGGATTTCTTTGAGTCACTGAGATTTTCCCTGGTAATGTGGTAAAGAATTGCTTCTGCTTTGTTGACAAATATCAGCAGATTTTTTTCATCAACCGTGAGTACGTTTTGAGATAACTTTTACGTAGATGCAAAGAATATCTGAAAATACAACGCAACTTTACCCCTATACTTACAATTAGTAAGAAAGAAGAGAATTGGAGTTTATGCGTTTATGATGGAGATAATATTTCAGATTTATTGTATGAAAGTGAATAGGTTAGGAAATATTTATCATTACATTTCACTTATAAGGATTGGCCTCTCAATTAAAACATAAACCAATGATTAATGTTGGTTAGCATGTGTTAGAGTGTTGGTAAACACCAGGTGCCGGGACCAGGTGCCTGTTAGTTAAACGGCCCCTGCAATCAAAAAGGGCTTAAAATTGAAAAAAAAAATACATGTAAAAGAGTTTTTTACAGAGATTCCGAATATGACAATGATTTGTCTTAGAAATCACCAATTATTCTGTAATCTAGCTTTAAAAATTACCACTCAGACGGCTCATTAAAAGGGTCCGGTTTCGAAGCTGTATTATGCAATGGGATTTGACGTCACTGCTGGAAGAAAATATTGCAGGTAGGCTGTTCAGCGAATTGAAAGTATATAGGTAACACTTGTGTCCGGGGAGCGATATTATTTTTCGGAGGATGGGAAAGTCACTAGAGGAAAATCAGGGCTCCTGATTGCAAAATCCCATATATCACTTTTCTTTTTGGTATAATTACAAACCAGGGTTCGACTGAATCATTCAACGGAGTGATGAACAAAAATAATATCATCGCAGGTTACACTCGTGAGAGTGGTATACCCTTTAGATATTTCACCTATGTACAAGCAGTAAATTCATAGGAGCAAACTTAGTCACGCTACTTGGGGAATGGCTATGACGTGAACATAATTATATTCTTCATCATGAATATCCTAACGTAATATGTTTTGGTCTGACGCTTACTTAAAATGCCATTATGCCCTTGTAAATGTGTGGTTTCAAAAACATGGTAATTTTTTTCGTACTGGCAGACTATAGTACATGGCTGTATCATACGGGAATACCCCCAAAAGATCCCGATTCACGATATGACTGCACAAATATAAAGCAAGGTCATACATATGGGGCGCCAAATGTTCACTTGTTAAAGGGATACACAACCGCAGATTGCGGAGGTTTTTATGCCGCGAAAGGGCATGCGTGATCGTTGCCTTATCATGCCGTTGCCCCTCGGGAGCAAACTTCGAACAGGCTGTTCGCCGCGCAACACTCCGTTTGAGCTCGAGCTCTCGTGTCGGCTTCGTGCAGTCCGAAAAGTAATCCTAGTAGTCCAACGGACGCGTTCGACGCACAAACTTTGTGTACGAGTGAATGGGGCTTACGCAATCCTCATGGCCGCCTGGTGGCTTATCCCTTTAAGTGTGTCCAAGTTTTCACAATTTCGTACGAAATTCACTATGCTTTTTTACTAAATGCAATTCCGTACACGAAATTCTTTTTGACCCATGCGAAATAGATTTCGGTGTGACGAAATCTTCTTTCGGTGGTACGTCATGTAATTGCGTGCACGAAATTAATTTCCCGCCATACGAAATTAATTTCGTCACCACGAAATACACTTTCGCGGTACGAAATGTAAATTGCGTACACGACATTCATTTCGTACCAGACGAAATGACTTTCGTTGCAACGCAATTTCGTACACGAAATAGATTTTGTACCATACGAAATGGCTTTCGTTGAACGAAATCCATCTTGTGTGGTACCTAACGCAATTCCGTACACGAAATACATTTCGTTGCAACGAAATTCTGTACACGAAATGTATTTCGTGGTACACCCAAATCCATTTCGTCTGCGTCTGTCACGTAAGGGATATAAGAAGGTCGCTGATTGGCTGCCGTGTTGATCGTGCTTTGCTATGACCACGTGCCACTGATCTGTACGGAAAGAATTCTCTCCGTATATCGTGCCACGTGTATCTTGGACTGGGAACCTACATCAAACTCGGATGCAAGTCGACTCGCTACCGAGTTGTCTCGGCATGAATTCGGCATGAATTCTGGTGTGAATTCGGGGCAGGTCTCGATCAAGCCGGCCACAACGGCAGGCCAATGTAAAAAGACGTATACGCTGTGCCTTTGCCGAAAGAGGGAGGTATGCCGACCGTTACAAGTTATAAGCGTCATGACATACACTTATAAAATTTCGATTTTAAATCATAAATATCTTGATAATGAAAGCAGCAATTGACTTGTAAAAGTCATACGATTCCTGACTGACCTAAAGGTTTCTAATTCTTCTCAAATGTTTTTTTTAAATGGTAAATGATAGCAATGATATGTCACAAAACAATTAAATTATTAATTACTAACAAAAAAATAATAAGCTAAACTTACCGTACGTTAATAACTGAATAATGCGAATTCCAACCTCGAAACGATACCACTAAATACCAGTATGCATGCACAATCGAGTTAGGCGCGGGCCAGATCGCGGCGTGGCATGGGCCTAGGCATGCTATAAACTTGAGCTGGGCATGGGCCGAGCTCGAGCTCGGTATGCAAATAGGGGGCGGAGCTTGATGCTATGATCAACAAGGCGGCCAATCAGCGACCTACTTATATCCCGTACTGGACAGAAAGCATTGCGTCCACGAAATGAATTTGGTGTACCACCAAATCCATTTCGTTACAACGAAATGTATTCCGTACGGTACGAAATAAATTTCGTGTACGGAATTGCGTTAAGTACCACACATATAATGGATTTCGTTCAACGAAAGGCATTTCGTATGGTACGAAATCTATTTCGTGTACGGAATTGCGTTGAGTAGCACACGAAATTTATTTCTTCGCAACGAAATCCATTTCGTTCGGTACGAAATGAATTACGTACCACACACAGTGGATTTCGTATGGTGCGAAATCCATTTCGTGTACGGAATTGATTTCGTCGCAACTAAATCCATTTCGTATGGTACGAAACTCATTTCGTACCACAGAAAGTGTATTTCGTCACTACGAAATCCATTTCGTTTAGATCGAAGCAAATTTCGTGAACGGAATTGCATTTTGTACAAAACAAAGTGGATTTCGTACGAAAATGGTGTAAACATGGACGGACTTTACAAACGAACACTGGCGCCCCATACATACATGCACTGTTTTCACGCAAGTGCGAGGGCATTGTTGAGGTGAACTTTGCTTTCATTTTAATTGTCATGGTTGTTTTGACTTGCAAAATGTATCAAAAACACACTCCAACCTACAATCAATATTTTGCATTGAAGAGGAAGATCCTAGAGCAAAAGACAGACACGATTATTGTTTTCATACAATACTCAAGTCAGCACACCAATTAATAATACTGTTATTGTCTTTCTTTTATCAAAACAAGCAGTTTTAAGCATCCGTCGATTAGATCGACGGACAAGACAAGACAGACAACATGAGCAAAGTGAGGGTATACCTGGTATAAGCCAAGATCTGACTTCGCCTTTATATACAACCAATACATGAAAACGTGTAATTGGTATACGCAGCAAGGTTATGGCGATATGTTCTAAGTTGTAGCATTGCCGTATTCAAATTCAATCAAATGTATTAAATAAAATATAACAAATTCGATGCATGTCAAGTTCACCCTGGCGTAGCCCAGTATTCTCACTAAAGCATATAATATATCGCTGTTTTACTATAAAAATCGGTGGTCACATAAAAGGAATGCATTTTGTGTAAAACTTGCCAGACCCCAGCCCCTGGCCCCCGTCCGTAACCCCCCCCCCCCACCCTCCCCCCCCCCCCCCCCCCCTATCCACGCAAAGTTGTTCACGTGAATCATAGATATATTCGTTTAACCTCTGAAATTTTTACACGCAGTGAGATCGCGGCTCGCTCGGGTACGTGGTGCACTTGTACTTACGCGCCGCTTTCCCCCTCCAACCTAGTCTAGTTCTGGACTCTTTTTATTGATTGTTTTATTCGCCGACTAAACGCGATAAGCCGAGTGATGGCGCGATCCCGAGAACCTGCAGGTTCTCGGGATCGCGCCATCACTCGGCTTATCGCGTATAGTCGGCGAATAAAACAATCAATAAAAAGAGTCCAGAACTAGACTACCTCCAACCTAGTCTAGTTTCTGGACGTTTTTAATTATTTTGTCCGTAAAACCATGAAGCTATACAACCCCATGTGTGTGCACCCAGCGTAGAACGGTGCGAAGTCCACTGATTCACTATCCCCACAAATTCACCTTCCCCGGGGAAGGTGAATGGTTTTACGGACAAAATAATTAAAAACGTCCAGAACTAGACTACCTCCAACCAGGAGCACGTACAAGCGATGACGACGCGAAAGCAGATGGATGACATGCATTTTGCATTGCCTTAACACAAGCAAAACATTTCGCTGTCATCGCTGAGCCGATATTGTGAGCCACGAAGTAAGTTTCAGTTTATTGTTTCATATTTCACATTTACAGTGCTTTTACAGTATAAATGGTACATACGAACATGAAATATATTAATTTGTAAACAAATTTTTAGGCTTTTACTCCCAGTGTTATAGATCGTATGCTCGATCTGTAATGAAAATCACAAGTCAGAAAAAATTGGAACCAGCGGGATTTGAACCTGTCATCTACTGCTTGCGGGCAGCGACTTAACTACGATCTATAACACTGGGAGTAAAAGCCTAAAAATGTGTTTACAAATTAAATTAAGCTTCTTCATTTACTAAATAAATGAAATATATTGTCAGAGAAAAAAAAGAAGGTGAGTACCTCATATCTTTACGTTTGGATGCAGTATTAATTGACTGGGCTGGAGGAGCTAAGGAGAAAGCTACGCTTGTGAGTTATAGGCTCCAAAGAGTAATAAGATTTCTTTAAAGTAGAAATTCAAAGAAAATCACAATATAGGGTGAATTATATATGAATTGAAAGCGGGAAGTAACGGGTGTTCATGAATTCTCCTATAGATTGCAATAAATCAATCTAAGAACACATTTCCAAAACGCCCCTCCAATTCTACGAACCCGGAAGTGCTAGAGAGCAAAATCCCTAAATAAGACGTAGGCATACGCTCTCCGCGGATAGCCCACCACTCGTACTCGTAGTAAATTTGCACGTAAATACATACTTTGCCAATAAATTACATCATCATATTTTGGTGGATTTAAGATACTGTGATAAAGAGAAAAGGCAAAGTGCAGTAGCATAACATTTATATTGCCTCTTTCATAAGAGGCGCCGTTTGTAAATTTATTATTTAGCTCAATTATTTACATATAATTCATTATTTAGCTCTTTTCTACAATTATTTATGTATAATGACATAAAGGATACAATTATTTATAAATAATGAATTTTGCAATTTTCATTATTTATAAATAATGATCTCACACATTCATTATATATAAATAATGAATTTTGCAGTTTCCATTATTTATAAATAATGGTTTCACAATGTTCATTATATATAAATAATGAATTGTGCAATTTCCATTATTTATAAATAATGGTTTGACAGTGTTCATTATATATAAATAATGAATTGTGCAATTTCCATTATTTATAAATAATGATTTCATAAATTCATTATATATAAATAATGAATTTTGTAATTTCCATTATTTATAAATAATGATTTCACAAATTCATTATAAACCCCTCAAAAAAAAAGTTCTGCAATGCAAGCATTAATATATAAGCATTTATATCTCTGTAGTAACTGTATGATCATCATCAAGTTTGATATCATTGTAAAGCTTGTTTATTCACCTTCACAATGATACCACATTTGTATTGATTATGTAATCACGGAATGTGCAGTGCACCTAAATATAGGGCAAAGTCAAAAATGAAAAGTTGCAGAATGCATTGTTATTGTTCACACTGAGTTCTTAACTGGAATGAAAGGTTTTGTTTCTTTGTTTTTGTTCTTTTTGATTTGTTTAATTTTGTATTAGGTGTGCATGTTTCTGCTGTAATCCCTTGTTTGGTGGACAAATATTGTTTTCAGTGATTTTGAAGTGGAATTATTATTTGTTTTAAGATGGAATGTGTTTTAATCAGCAACTGATTGTGATAACATTAATATTGTGTTTTGGTTTCATGCAGAATATTGCAAGTTTCCACCTTAGCAGTACACAACTATAATGATAATGGTAAATGATGCATGTAATGATTGCCCTTTTCCTTTTTATAAGTATGTTGATGACCTGACAATTGTAGAGGCTAGGAATCAAAAGCAACCATCTCAAATGCAAAAAGAAATGTACTTTTATGATAATTTCTTTCATGGAACAACCAACTAAGCAAAGTTTATATATTAATGAAACGCCTGTGACTGAAGCCAACATTGTCAAGATTATAGATGTTTATTTACAACAGAACCTTAAATGGGATACACGTGTTAAAGAAATGCTAAAAAAGTGCAATAGAAGATTGCTTATGTTACGTAAATTAAGACATTTTAATTTACCTGTATCTGAGTTGTGTGTAGATTTTTGCCTTGAATGTAGAGCAGCACCCCATGTACTCGTCATGGTTGCCTGATCAAAGGAATTGTTAATCTAAATTTAATACTCTCAATTACTTTGTAAAAACTGACCGGTTCAAAAAGTGCAATTCCATATTTCATCAATATATAGAATGATTATTATTCTGGCAATTCTTAAGCATTCCTTAGAATTGAGCTTTTATTTGGCAGTGACTTTATTAACCAGACATCAGGCAACCATGATGATACACTCGTACAGATGCTTAACCCTAAGTTTAATATTCGTTGTGTATTTGAATGGAATTTCAGTATATTGATTCTAATATTTATGTATGAATTCGTTTTTCATTTATATCTTTTTAGTAACCTTTTATACATGTATATTCTGTGCAGTTCGACATTTGGTCGCCAGTCAGATTCAAATAAAGACCTATTTCAATTCAATTCACTTCCAGCAATATATGCCACTGCATAATTTTGGGAATTCAAAGCTTTCACAAGAAAAGATAAAAATCTTTTTTTGCAAACCATAACTCTGGATCCATAACACATGTTAAATGAGGTTAAAAAATAATATGGCAGTGTGTCTGCCATGGAGTTTTTCAAACCCTTCTTATTGCAACCCGCAAACCAATGCATTTATCAGAGGATTATAACTGTGAACCAGAGACACTTCAGTAATATTTTACGGAACAATATATTTCTATATACTTTTGATGCAATCTCTACTTGTCTTTCATTTATCTTGATTCCTGGACCGATAACTGGTTTACCATTACAACTAAAAACCATAGATTCTAAAACTATCGGTTCTACATCACATTTCAAGTCAGGTTTCCATAAGATTGCACAACCTCCATGGGGTCTTCTTAAGCAAAACATCTTCTTTCATTGCACTAACCCCATGTTTTCCTATTCTATTCTGCAATTTTTCAAACCATTCAAACTGTGACTTACACACAATCAATGTTCTTGTAACAGTAAAAAATCAGCTAAACCAAAAAGCTTTTGGGCTGGACACCACTATTAGTAGCTATCCAAAGAAAATCACAAATATGGCAATTAATGTATCACTAGAAACTGGGAAGCAATCGTATAAGTTTTATGTCAACTGCGTATCTGGTGATTATAAAAACAACATAAATAAAAGCTCTTCTCAGCATCTGGAATATCCGAGGACTCGCCAGAAAATATAGCGATGTTTTGATGTCGTCACACTAGGGACCAATCCTGCTTAAAGGTTGACTAAATTAGAGAGAAAATTGGTGCTCTTTCCATGTAGTTTTGCCTTCTAATCACGAATCTGCCAATCGATTGTCCAAATTATGTCTCGTTTTGGCGAAAAAGGGGGAAAAGTAGAGGTTTTGGGACCGTTCCTTAAAACTCGTGAGCTGATTGGCTAACCCCCAAGTGACGTGTGAAAAGTAAGAGGCACAAGATCTGCAGGCTGCAGCATATAATATTGTACACAGAATGCGGTATTTGACCCCTCTGTTCAACAGACAATTTATGAAAAAAGGAAATTAATCAATATAATCTTAGGAGTGAATAATCATTAGCAATATATTTTCTACAAGATCAGAAAACGCTTTTGCCCAAATATACAGCTCTTGTTTTGTTTTTTAGCTTTTCTTTTGAACAATGTTCTCATCCATCTGAGCTTGCCGAACGAAAGTTTTGCATTGGTCATAAACGCGTGCACAGCCGTTTTATGCGTCTGTATGTACAATGTCCTACACATCTTTACTACGGCAGTGACTATGTTCCCCTCATACATAGCGACTGGTGAACGCTTTTGTTTTTTTTATTTCACTTACGGTTTTTTTTTTTTTTTTTTACTTCGCTTTACATAGTACGGTAGTACTGACTTAGATTTTGGCTGAATTCGAGTAACTTATATAGAGAGAGGAAAAGCGCCCGCGATTCCTAGTTAGAGGACTTTTCTGAGTCATGCAGATACGAACTCTGGTTGGTTTATCTTATCAGATGATTTATCAGACCCCGAAGGCAAAGAAGCTCGAGTGGCAAGGGGAAATTCGACCATATTATATGTTTGAACCCCTCGCAGAATACGGTGAAGGGCCATGGGTGAAGTAACTCCAGGGATCACGCGTTGGAGCTCCCTGGAGTTACGGGTGAAGTAGACCGAAAATTCTGTCTCTCGTTCGTTAGGTCGTCTTAGCTAACGAACGAGAGACAGAATTTTCGGTCTACGGGTGAAGCTGCTGCAGCGCTGCTGTCGTTGAAAAAACGGATTGGAAGACTTGACTCCAAGTCTGATGGTTGGAATAGCTGAATCTTTTAGCTAGCTTATCCTTCTCTTCATGCCAAATTCGGAATACAGGACAGGATCCTCAAAATCATCTTCGTCAAAGTGATCGCTGCAGATTGTACTCCACTCACTTGGCCGGCCCTTGCCACTCTGCCCGCGTGAGCTTTACATTTGCGACCCACAATTTCCATAGATTTTCATCTTTAGGAAAATGATGTAGGCTTACACCATCTTTAGGGGTCTTGCTACAGCCCGCAACTATACACCGATTAGGCATTATTGATGAAACTGTGTCCCAAAATCAAAGTTATTGTGAGGAATAAAACACACGAAAATACGCAATGCAAATGGTCGATGCGGTGAATATCATGCTCACCGGGCTTGGCCTGCCGGAGGCTTCTGGGCGCGCTCACGGTATAGGTTAGTGGAATATTTTCCCTTACTTTTCATGCGTCACAGATCACGTGATCACGATGTCGCTTCGATGGGTTTTTTTAGGGGCGGGGCTTATGACTGTGTAAATCAGCAAAAATGTACTTTTCAAATGATTATAAAATATGACTGAATGCATAAAGAATTGTGTGATGGATATTTTTTGGCTCCTGATGACACCTTCCTACGAAAAATGGGCAATTATTTTTTTCATTTTAGTGACCCTTTAAGCAGGCGACGTCCAATAATGAATGAACGTAATTGCAATGCAATTATTTATCAAATTATAAAGAGTTTTGTATATTTAAACATGACCTTATTTCACACCATTCTAAAAGGGAAAGCGAAACTGATTCTGATAACTAAAACCGTTTGATTGTAAATACACAGGAGAAGGGTCAATGATCAATGAAATAAACCCCACTTTCAAATTGAAAAGCCCTCCGAATAATAGCACGGATGGTATTCGTTCCCTCTTGAAACGCCGAACATGCCCCGGTGCAAGCAGCTGAAAATACAATGGCGTCTTATTTTGTTTACAAGTGACTGATTCCTTTATTTTTTTAACGCTGCATTTTTCATCAAAATAATAGTTACCATACACGAAGTTAAAGAGTAAGGCAACAGACTAACATTAAAACTGACGCTAGTCAAGTAAGAGAAATAAGTGAAGAGGAGATGACAAAACAGGCACTGAAAAATGTGTAAGATGTTATGGGACATCGTCTGCTTAGACAGGACTGGCCCCTGGTGTGTCGTCACACATCTCAGCAGCGTTCGAGGAGCTCTTCAGCTGCTATATCGGGGCTGTATTTTACCGTTTTATAATTGATAATAATCATTACTTCAAATGTTTCCAAGCGTTGAATTTGGATAACCTTGTTTAGTTTATGCCATCTATGCAATAATAAGTATTAAGCCAATATTTATTTTGATGGAATTTTCTTGTAATGTGATCTTTAAGTACTTGGCCGACAACAACAAAATACTGCAGACACCATTCGTTGGATGCTCGTTGTTTATTTGATGTGAGAAATAATGAAAAACAGAAACCCCCTAGTCAGAATATGTCATACGTGTAATGATAAAGAAAGCTACATCATCTCAGCTGTGCCCATCACCAAAAATATGCCGCAACTGCATGGTAAAAACACCACATCAGTCATGTCAGTATTCTAATAACTGCAAATAATACGGCTACTGGTGACAGCTTCTTAAACTTTCTCTCGCTACCATGAACGTCAGATGTGAATGTGTCTACCCAGCAAGGCCTTGCCTGACATGTAGCCACATCTAGAAGGGCTACTTTTTATGCATGTTTAATTATCCGTATTCATGTTATTATTGTTCTTATTCATTATCATATAAAAACATATGTATAATCTGCATGAGAATATACTATATATATATATACATTTAATATCATCTCTAAACAATTTAGGAAAAGCAAACCGAGGGACTACTTTGCCCTCGGAGTAAGTATACAAGCCCCACGTGGCCTTTACAGTGATTAGGTTGGGGGGGGGGGGGGGGGCTGAAACGTACGTCGATCATACCCGAAATGCTGTAGGATGGTTTGTAAAGCAATAATGGAAAAGGAAAATTTCGGTATCGTAAGTCAAAAAGAGTTATGGCCAATCCAAGCTCCTTTAAAAGGGTATCTTTGCATCATTTGCACATTGCATGCATTGAGTGTTGTAAGAGATATTTCAAATGTTATGCAACATGTTCATTTTTCAGTGCTCTGGGTGCTTCTTTTCCACCACCTTTGAACACACACATCACATGGCCACACATCTCCGACCATTACTTTTTTACTTAACTTTTGCATTACATTACATCTCTGAATAACCTCGCAAATATGTCACTGCATCACAGCTAGTGATTTACATTTCCTCAGAACATAATTTTTTTGCAGGGCGAGAACACTTTATCAATCATGACGCCAGACACCATTTTTTTTTTTTTTTAAAGATTTTAAATCTCAGATTTTCTAAGGTGGGCGGGGAACCATCGGTTTTTCCACACCTGCAGAACTGATGCAGTATCCTATAGATCTAGATCTAGATCTCACAAAAATGTTCATCCTGCGGCAGGGGAATTTCAGACCGAAATCAAAATTATTTACCTTAAAACTGCACATCCACTTTCTGTGTTTTTCGATTTATGAATTTAACTGCGCATCGTAAACATTCAAATGTCAAAACATCTCTAAATCTTTCCCGTTTTCTTTGGCGGCATCATACATCGCATCAAAGACTTCAGGCAGTCTATTAATTCAATTATACATCCTTTATAATCTGCCAGGTGTTTGCATTAATTATTGTTAGCTGGGACTCCATCTGTTTGATCCTCCTTGCGCGAACGCATTGTGTAACCGTTGTAATTATGTCCTAGTTTCTTATTGTGAAATCGTCAGCCTTATGCCAAAAAGGCCTTAAGGCCATAGACTTTATACAGTGATAAGGCCCTTTTGGCATAAGGCCGACGAAATGCAAAACTGACACTCATTGTCTTTAACAATTGAATCCTTTGTACCATACCAGTTACAAATTGCTCGTGCTCAGTCATGCGCTATCCTTCAATCATGACTATGATGTCATATAAAAGCAGAGAGTTCCAATAATTTGCATTTTTTTAAAGAATTGATTTCGAATTCTTTCTCTTCTTTTCAAATTCATAATGAACCAAATGTAATAACCGTCCCCTTCTTCGGGACAATTTAGTTTCGGACACTACTTCTTCAGACTATTTGAAATCGGTCATGCATGATGTACTGATTATGAATAGACCTGTTTACTAAGTGATTCAAATTTATGGATGTTTCTTTCCTGGCGACCTGGTAACGAGGTATTCCATTAACCTGTTATTAATGATTGAACTACAATACTTGGAATCCAGTTTGCATACATTACTTGTTGCTGTGTCTGACAAGCCTCTGGCAAGCTTTCAGGTTGTCAAGAACAACGTTTGTTTCAAAAGTATGCATACAATTTGAATCACTTAGTAAACAGGTCTATAGGATTTTACATGAAAGAAAAAGAAAATGAGCTTTCCACTGATGTGTACATTAAAAAAGAAATCATGGTGAATTGTTGACTAATTTATACCGGCAAATTTCGGTTGCGTTCGGTTTCCAGAAATCAATTTGATAGATAACTCCTTACATAAAAATGGATAATGAGAATTATTAAAAGCAGATTAGCTTATTCAGATCAGTTTTTTATTCAAATAAAGTATTAAAAATACGATTCATGTAATTTTCGTCTGGGATGTTTCATGTATTACAGTTATTAATTTTTTAATGACATGAAAACTAAAGAAATCAATGAAAATTACTAGACAAATTGGCAGCTCGGTAATGAGTTTGTCATGTCATTGCCTTACAACAAACCAATTATTATGTTGTATTTATAACACAAACTGTCTAGTTTTGTCCACGAACTCATAACTTAAACCAAGTTATATTTATAGTAATATATTTTTGCACATACACTAACATCACAGTAATTACTTTACTGTAAAAATCGTAAAAAATATAATTTAAAAAAAAATAGAATATTCATTAAAAAATCATTATAAATATGTAATTTTAACCAAAAATGTCGATAATTTTTGAGTTTGTGGAATATCAAGTGAAGGTGTATTAGTGCAAAAACATATTACAATAACTATAACTATAACTAATCTTTACGAGGCCGTCATCCATTTCCAGCCTAACCACTCACGATGGCGGTCTACTGCGTTTTACTTTACTGTAAAAATCGTAAAAAATATAATAAAAAAAAAATAGAATATTCATTAAAAAATCATTATAAATATGTAATTTTAACCAAAATGTCGATAATTTTGAGTTTGTGGAATATTAAGTGAAGGTGTATTAGTGCAAAAACATATTACGATAACTATAACTATAACTAATCTTTACGAGGCCGTCATCCATTTCCAGCCTAACCGCTCACGATGGCGGTCTACTGCGTTCTAAATTACCTCTCTAGTTTATTGGAGAAAAATATTTACATAGGTCTATTATATTCCTTAATCTTCTTTGTATGCTTTGTCTTATGTTTATTGTATACTATTATTGTACATGATTTTTTACTTATGTAATACTTATGTAAAAATTCGATTTGTTGTATGTTATTAGAACGCAGAAATAAAAGCAAACAAACAAACAAACAAACTTAGTTTAAGTTATGAGGAAATCATATCCCTGGACAAAAATGGAAAATTTGTGTTCTCAATATAAACAAATCAATTGGTGTGTTGTGAGGCTATGTCATCTTTGCAAATTAGTCTAGCAATTTTCATTTTCTTATTAGTTGTCAGATAACACAATTTTCTGGATCTGAGTGCCTCGGCTCCTTTAAATATGCGCACAATATACAATTTGCTGGAGCTGAGCGCCCTAAGAACTACTCGTCTCCTTCCCGTCTCCTATGTACGTACGTGGCGACGCGCTGCTCTAGGCTGATCATAGGGGGGACGCGCACCACGGGGGGGGGGGGGGGGGGCACTGAGCCCTGTAACCCCAGTACAACGAATTACACATCCCCCATCCTATAGCCCTACAACCCTAAGCAGTCAGCTAGTTGCATATACTGTATGTCATTTTGATCTAATGCTGTTGTTGTTTATTTCTTCATTTTACCTGTATCATAACAGTTATCAAGCATGGGGACAATACTCTCAGTTATCCAATTCATCCAAGGTGCTACTCAACTGCGCAGGTTTTTGAATTACGTCGCGGACATATGGTTCAAAGAAACACCATCCGGGAATGTGGGATTTCCTTGGTATGTTGAAATAAAGTTTTAAAAAGATAAGAGCATATTATTGTGAAAACTCCTTGATATGGGTGGAGATGTTCAGGTGTAGTGTCGAGGTTGTTATTCAGTTACATAGCATATGTTCCAGTCTTCACAGGGTCAGGTTCGAAGATCAAATGGCAGAAATAAAAGTGTAAAATATGAATAAGAAAGACTTAGCCCGAAAGGGTGGGTAGCGTCGCATCGCGCCGCGTTGACACGAACGCCACCATTCGTCCGAAGCCCCCCCCCCCCCCCCCCTCACCGGTTTGGCCAAAAGGGTGGGTTGGGAGCGTCGGGTCGCGTCGCGTTGACTGGAACGCCACCATTCGTCCAAAGCTCCCCCGGTTTTGCCGAAAGGGTGCGTTGAATTTCTGAAATATTGTTATTATTATTATTATCAGGGGCGGATCCAGGATTTTGTAAAAAAAGAGCGGGGGGGGGGGGGGTGGGCACAGAAATGCCGGGCTGTTATCAGGGGTGGATCCAAGATTTTTGTAAAAGGGGGGGGGGGGGAGGCACAAAAATGTCGGGCTGTCATCAGGGGCGGATCTAGGATTTTGTAAAACAAAAGGGCACAGAAATGCAGGGCTGTCATCAGGGGCGGATCCAGGATTTTTGTAAAAGGGGGAGACACAGAAATGCAGGGCTGTCATCAGGGGCGGATCCAGTATTTTGTAAATGGGGCACAGAAATGCAGGTCGTCATCAGGGGCGGATCCAGGATTTTGTGAACAGGGGGGGGGGGGGCACAGATATGCGGGTGTGTCATCGGGCGGATCCAGGATTTTGTCAAAGGGGAGGGGGGCACAGATATGCAGGCCTGTCATCAACGATCAGGGGCGGATCCAGGATTTTGTAAAAGGCGGGCGCAGAAATGCTAGGCTGTTATCAGGGGCGGATCCAGGATCCCCTCCCCGTTTTGCCCCCTCCTTTTGAAAGAAAAGTATGCTTTTTGCCCCACCCCCCTTTAGAACTGATAACCTTTTCGTTTGTTTTTGTTGCTGCTCAGAGAATTATGGGAGGAAAAGTGGACCCCATAAAATCTGATAACCCCCCCCCCCCCCCCCCGAAGGACTTTTTTTTTTGGGGGGGGGCGAAAAAAAATCTTGCCAACCCCCCCCCCCCCCTACTCTCTGAGCGATTTAAAAGTAGTTGAAAACCCTGCATTCTTGTGCCCCCCCCCTTTTTTTTTTTTACAAAATCCTGGATCCGCCCCCGATAACAGACCTGCATTTCTGTGCCCCCTACCCTTTTAAAAAATCCTGGATCCGCCCCTGATAATAATGATAACAATATTTAGAAAAAGTCAACACACCCTTTCGGCAAAACTGGGGGAGCTTTGGACGAATGGTGGCGTTCCAGTCAAGGCGACGCTAGAGTACCTTTATAATAAGCCACTTCGGAGATGCAATCTGAGCATGAGCAGATAAAGGTCATCTGTACCAAATTCTAAAACCCACTGACACTAATATTCGATACGTGCTCATGAATGTCATGTAATCATTATTCAATTATGCACTAATGGTGCATTCCATGATATCCAGGTGGAAGTATTCTTTTTAAAGGGGAAACAAAAGCTATTCATGAGGCACCTCTATCACTCCCAAAGTTATTTTTCTGAAGTGCACATAAAGGGACCCTCCATGTCTAAAATATCTGTGGATATTTGGGGTCATTTGTACCATGCACTAACCCCGAATTGGCTTATTATAGAAGAGTAACGACAACCTGTGATTTGAACGCCAATTTGTGTCCACTATCCAATAAGCCAATAAGAAATATTTGTGTTACTTCTATTACTAATAATTATAGTTATGGAATAATTAATACAGGTTCAAATGGTACTTTATAAATTTAATTAGGACAAAATTGGCATGAAGCACGCCAATAAGAAATATCTGTGTTACTTCTATTACTAATAATTATAGTTATGGAATAATTAATACAGGTTCAAATGGTAATTTATAAATTTAATTTTATAAATTGGCATGAAGCACGCCTGTACGTTCTTCATGACAGTTAAGAAGGGCTGTGTTTATACTGAGGCTACCTTATTGGTGAATTCCCATTTGGTCCAGTTAAGTTGTCAGCTGGTCTAAAATCATTTGGTACAATATCATATCGTCCAATAATCTTTTTGTCCAATTACCAGTTAGTCTATAACCCTTTGGTCTAAAAGCCATTTGGTCTAATAAACATTTGGTCTAAATCAATTTAGTACAAATACCACTTTGTCTAATTATCAATTCCTCCAATATTCATTTGGTCCAATACCAATTTCGGCTAATCCCACTTGGTCTAATGTCCACACGGTCTGATCATCAACTCGTCCAATTACCATTTCGTCTAATCATCATTTCGTCCATGACCAATTTGGTCTAATGAACATTTCGTCTAATGACCAGTTGGTCAAATAATCATTTGGTCCAAGTCTCGGTTCGTCTAATGACTGTTTGGTCTATTACTCATTTGGTCCAAAATCTCTTTGGTCTAATGCTACGAACAAATATGTTCTTAATACAGATTAATGTGTGCCTACTTTTTTGTTTTATTTCAAATGATATAGTAATATAATAGTAATACTTTTTTTAATTATTGTAATGATACATAGGCTACATTATATCCTACATCATAATATTCTTGTGAAGGATTGGCCAGGAATGTCGCACGTGACATAACATTTTCACCATGAAGAAAAAAATTATATCGCGTGACGTCACACCTCCGTATATTTTTTGCTATACCGATATTATGACGTCACTTTTGTAATTCTGGATATTTCGAAGCTACATGTATCTATATCTCGACAATGTATCGCGATAATGTTTGTGTGTGACGAGCCTCTCAGTGTATGTAGGTTTACTCTGATTCTAAATTCAGTTTGTAGGAGGATGGAGAGTGTATGGCTTACCATACACTGTTTTCGAGGCACCAGTTGAGATTATGGATTCTTCGGTGGATCCACACCCTAAAAGTTAAAATGTTAAATATGCATTTAAAAGGTTGGAGGAGTGACAACATTTTTAAAATGGTAAATTAACAAAAGTGTTAATTTACCATTTTGAAAATGTTGTCACTCCTCCAACCTTTTAAATGTAGATTTAACATTTGACTTTTTAGAGTGCATAATTTCAACTGGAGTCTCTCAGTGCAAGGTATATTTGATTACTGTAATAACAATATATTTTAAAATGATAATTATTACCATTGAAATATTCAAATATATCTACGGTACGAAAGCATTAAACGTGGAAAACATCTCCATGACACGTAAATTGATCTAGACTCTAGCTCTAGATACAAATTAACTGCAGAAACTTAAACTGATTGTCGTACAGAATATGGATCTAAAATTTCAATTCATTTCATTTCATTTCATTTATTTTCCATTAAGTCTCAAAGTAAAAAAATACATAAATAAGAAAAGCAAAGCTTATGAGGATGGGGCCCTGCACAAAAATATAAATAAACAAGCAAGTTATATAAAGTAATAAAAAACAGTAAAGCTAATCACAACAAACATACACCCATTCATGCACCAAATACACATCAAACCCCATTCATTCATAAACACAAGCAGAACATTGTTACAACTGAGAAAGGAGAATGAGAAAGAGAGAGAGAGAGTGGGGAGAAAAAGAAAGAACAGAGAATAGAAAGAAAGGATGGGTGTAAAGGATAGGGAGAGAGAGAGAGAGAGAGTATTGAAAGATGACAAGACTTCTACTCAGTGCACGCCATACGTTTAAACAACTGTTTACCTGAATATTTGAATCTCGTTAAAGTTGAACTGCTTTTAACATTGTTTGGTAAAGAATTCCAATCATGGACACCTTGGAAACGTAAAGCATGTCAAGTTAACGAAGTGCGTACAAGAGGATAATGATACTTGGATGTATTTCTGCTTTCATAGGAATGGAAAAAAGAATTTGGTTTACCGGTAAATATGTCATTAAATATTGCTGGAGCTGTTGTTTATGGAAATTGAACGTGAATACGAGATCATTTAATATTATGAGGTCAAAGATCTGCAAACATTTCAGATCATAGAATAAGGGAGTACTTGTAGACAAATAATTAGAATGAGTAATTACACGAACAGCACGTTTTTGAAGAATATCAATTTTATGTAAATGAGTTTTGTAAGTCGCCATATAATATTACAGTAATTGATATGTGGTAAAACAATACTGTTATAAATAGGAGATAGTATATGTTTTGGTAACTTTTTCAAATATGACAGCATACCAACCCCCCTTGAAATTTTAGAACAAATATAGGTAATATGGTGGCACCAGTCAAGTGATTCATAAAGTTTAATACCTAAAAAATCATCAATATCACATTTTTAAGAGCATCATCCTTAATATGCACCGTAGCAACATGAATAGGAATTCTTTTTTGTTTAGAATGAAAAATTACGTAATGAGTGCATTGAGAAACAACTTGTTACAAGTATACCATTCACTTAATTTATTTAACTCAGTATTTATATGAGAGATACATGTAAGTAAGTTGATAGCTCTATGTGAAGAAATAACAGCAAACAATGAAAATACTTGAGGAATAATATGATATCATTAATATACAACAAAATAACAGTGACCCAAGTACAGACCACCGGGGAACACCAATATCAATATAAATAGTTAGATTCTGTACCATCGACCATCACATATTGTTTTCTTCCTAATATTAGTTCAAGAGATACACCTCTGACACCATAATAATCAATTTTTAAGGAGTATGTGATGGTCGATGGTATCAAATGCCTTGGAGAGATCCATAAACCCTCCACAACAAAATTCCCCTTGATCAAATTCACGAGATATAGTATCTGCAATGTTTAAAATGCTTAATGATGTGGAATGACTTTTTCGAAAGCCAAATTGCTCAGGAGCTAAAAAATTATCTTTTGATAGAAAACTATAAAGTCTTTTGAACATAATTTTTCGAGTAATTTTGAAAAAGTTGATAAAAGTCAATTGGCCTGTAATTCTCTATAGAATTCACTCGTCCTTCTTGTGGAATGGAATAACTTTGGCCACTTTAAGTTGGTTTGGGACTTCACCAGAGCTAAGGGGTTTCTTATAAATATGGCACAACAGTTCCACAAAAAAGTGTATACATATTTTCACTACAGTGGTTAATATATGATCTGGACTGGTTGCCTTAGACATTTTAATTTCTGCACAGAGACTAATTGTTTCATGAGGAGGGGTGGGATTCAGAAACAATGAGAACATGCATGGGGAAGACAAGAAATCCTTAAATGACTTAGATGAATTTGGGATTGAAGCCGAATTTTTTTAGTCATATTGATCAAAAAGGAGTTAAAAGCCTGAGCTTTTTCTTTTAATGAATGATAAAATGAATTCCCATGGTACATTTTATGTGGTAATGAACTTTGTTTATTTTTTCCAAGTAGATTATTAATTTCTCGCCAAGTTTTGACCATGTCCCTTGTGACTGAAAAAAAAAATAACCTAGAATGGTATTCAGCTTTTGATGCTCTAATAATAGCAGTTAACCTTTTCTGTATATACGGGAAAAAATTATCATATAACATAATTCAGTAAATCAATATTAAAATCACCCGTTATATAAACATCTCTTCACCCACTTTCCAACTTTACTAAAATTTCATTCATTTGTCTCAAAAGCAACTTATATCAGTGTTGGGGGGTCTATATACACAACCAATAAGAACTGGTTTGGATTTTCCATGGATTTCAATAAAAACAATTTCATATTCAGGTGTATTAAAAGAAATGCTGGACCGCAGTGATACATTTAAATCTTTTTTTAACATTGAGAGCAATTCCACCACCTTAACGCGTTGCCCTACATGATTGCAGAAGATTATAATTATCTAATTCAAATAGTGACAATATTGTACTGTTACTGAACAATGTTTCAGATATACCGATTCTACTAAAATCGTAAGAAAGAGAGGATTACAAAATTTGAATTCTTCGAATTTTTTCTTCAAGCGCCTAGCATTTAAATGGAGTACTGAAAAATTTGAATGGTTGTATGAGGCATTAGTACAAAAATCATCAGAAAACACATACAAGGATTTACAACAGTACTGATGAATCACAGTCTGAAAAAACATTTTCCAGATCACTGAAATTGAAAACCATGCAGCACAAAAGGACGTTTTGGGGACATGGATGGCTAGCGTTGGCTGCGTGCTTAATATACCAATCGGTTTTTTAGATCAAATGGTAATTCGACCAAACGGCTACGAGACCAAACGGTAATTGGACCAAGAGCTAATGAAACCAAATGTTAACTAGATATTTAATTCGTCACTGAAGACGAATTAGGTGGTATGTCTGTCCCTGTAGCAAACTACTTTGTAAGATGTGATATTTGTGCAAGATAATAATGTTGACGACAATGATGATAAGATGCTCATATAAGTGATGACAATGACGGTAATGACATATTGATAATGATGATCATGACAACATTTAGAACTGCAATCGTATCAGAACAAAAAACAAAGAATGATGATGATAATGTTGATGATAATCATGATGAGATGATGGTGATGATGGTGGTGATGGTGATGATGGTAATGGTGGTTGTGATGATGGTAATGGTGATGATAATGGGGATGATGGTGATGATGATGATAATGGTGATGATTATGATGATGGTGATAATGGTGATGATAATGGTGATGATTATGATGATGATATAATGATGGTGATAATGATTATGATGATATAATGATGGTGATGATGTAATAATAATGGTGATGATGATTATGACGGTGATGATGGTGATGTTGATGATAATCATGATGATATGATGGTGATGATGATGATGATGATGATATGATGATGCTAATGATATAATGATGGTGATGATGATAATGGTGGTGATGATTATGGTGATGATGATTATGGTAATGATGATAATGGTGATGATTATGATGATGATGATGATGTTGATGATAATCATGATGAGATGATGGTGATGATGATGATATAATGATGATTATGATGGTGATGATAATCATAATGATGATGGTGATAATGATGATGATTGATAATGTGATAATGGTGGTGATGATAATGGTGATGATGATTATGAATATGATGAAGATGATATAATGATGATGATGGTGATGATGGTGATGATGATAATGGTGATGACCATGACTGGAATGACACTGACCTTAGCCATGGCAAATATGAAAGAGAAATGACATTTCGTTATGAAGATACGACCATAAGTTGATTTTTTACAAAATGGCGCCTGGATGATGTCACGATAACCCCATGACCTTGAAAAAGATGTGGGAACCTGACCTTATTAGGACTGATGACTGACGAAAATTTGAAGAAAATTGACGGAGCTGATTTTGAGAAATCGTGATAACGAATCGGACTATTTGATATTGCAGGATACATGGGAGATTAACCCCATAGCTTATATACACGACAGGGAATCACATTTTCCATAGGGCTGTATACAAACTACTGCGCTCGACTGTCCAATAGACATAACACGCAAAATAAGGCAGTTTAATATATGGTTTGTGATTTTATATGTTATAATATTCGAAGAAGATGGTAAAATGGAAGGCAAAATGAAGGAATTTTTTGTTCTCTGAGCAGTATCTCAGTTATTTTTGGTCTATTTCCTTGCTTTTATAAGTGTGGTCTCCAATTTTTGATCAGATGTCGAGATCATGACCAATTTTTCACTACAAAATATGATTGAGAATCCCGTTTTTCGTTTACGTGTTATCTCTATGGGAAATATTTTGGTATATTGGTCAAAGCACTTGCCTCCCATTCCGGTGACCCAGGTTCGATCCCCGGTGGGTCCATTATTATTTTTTTTTTTAAACCGACATCTGATGAAAAGTTGGAGACTTATACTTATAATCTCAGCTATAACATACTAAACTCTGGAAGAAAATAGACCAAAAACAACTGAGATACTGCTCCGAGAACAATGTCATTTAGATTCATGATTAGAAAAAAAATCATCTTCCATAGACACTCAAATAGGGAAAATTTCAACATAGCGCCTTTAATTGAAAATTTCACTATGATGACCTCATCAAATGAAAAATGGTGAGACTAATCTTGTTGAGAATCGTCTCAGCTATAACATATCAAAATTTGGAAGGAAATCGACCACCTATTACTGAAATATCAATTAAATTCAAAAATGACGTAATTTTTTCAAAATCATTTTTTTTTTAATATAAAGATATAATGCATGGTAAAACATGATATAAGATAAAATGGGAGAAAATAAGGAATACTGTGAAATTAGGAGATGATAGAATCATGAAAAAGAAATAAAGAACAATAGACAAAGAATGGTGATGACATTGATGATGATGATGATGGTGATGATGGTGATGGTGGTTGTGTCGATGATGATAATGGTGATGATAATGGTGGTGATGATGATGATGATAGTGGTGATGATGATGATGATGATAATGATGATAATAATGATGATGATGCTGATGATATATATATATATATATATATATATATATATAAATTGAAAGAAAACTGCTAAAAGCGTTTGTAATGCATTGTGGCCAATTTTATTTTTAAAAATAAAAACAAAATTGGCCACAATGCATTAAAAAGGCTTTTAGCAGTTTTCTTTCAACTTGTTTGAGCCGATACGTGAAACCTTAACATGTTTATATATATATATATAATGATGATGATGATAATGATGATGATGGTCATGATATAATGATGATGATGATATAATGATTATGATGATGATAATGATGATGATGATGGTCATGATATAATGATGATATAATGATGATGCTGATGATATATATAATGATGATGGTGGTGGTGATTATGGCGATGATGATTTAATCATCGATAAATCATCGATACCGACAGACCACCTAATAAGTAAAGAAAATTCTGACAAAATTAAGAGGTGGTCTGTCGATGACAGAATCAGACCATGTGATAATTAAACCAAATGTTATAAGACCAAATGAAGTTAGACCAACTGAAAATATGGACCAAATGGGTATTGGACTAACAGGGTTTAGACCATTTTGATGATTCGACCAAATGGCAATTGGACCAATTGACAATGGACCAAATGGTAATTGGACTAAATGGCAAACTATTTTGACTAAACCAAATGGTTACAGACGAAATGGCTATTAGCCCTACTGGTTATTGGACGAAACGTTGATTGGACTATATGTTGATTAGACCATAATGTATATTGGACAAACTGATATTAGACCTAATGATGTTAGACCATAATGACGATTGGACCAAATGGCATTACACCAAATAGCAATAAACCATCGTATAGATGGAGTAGCCTCATCAGTATTAACACAGCTCTTCCTGAGGGCCCTGCAATTCTAGTATTACTATACCCCCAGAATTATCAGGTACCAATTTAATACACCTGGGTGGAGAGTGTAAAATATGGGTAAAATATCTTGACAAACAATGTAAAATAGAGCAGCGAACGACCCCACGTTTTCTCCTCTCAATGTAAAGAACCTCCACCAATATAACAATGTGCCCCCACTAATATTTTGTATACATGCATACATATTGGTCTTTTTATTCAGCACTGATGAGGACATACGTGAGCTGATAAAAACTTTTGATCATTTCGAAATGGAAAATAGAGGTTTGATAAGGAACGCTGCCAAGGAGTGTCCAAGATCAGGAGAATATAGAATACGACAGTTCTTCTACAACTTAGGCGCAAAGTAAGTACAAAAGTGAAACCAAGAGTAATAATTCTTACTTTATCATATTAGTCATTAAAAAAAATTGAATACATCTTCATTTTAGCGTCAATTCATTTTAGTTAGCATAAAACATTTAATTATTGAATTTGAACTCAAGGGTCCAGTTCTTCTTCTTCTTCATCATCATCTTCATCTTCTCACTTCTACTTCTTCTTTTCTTCTTTTTCTTCTTCTTCTTCTTCTTCTTTTTCTTCTTCTTCTTCTCTTTCTTCCTTTTTCTTTCTTTCTTTCTGATTTCTTCCTTTTTTATATATTCATTTGTCATTTTACCGAGTAGCCTAGTCAGTGGTTAAAACACTTTTATCGTTTAAAGACATACATTGAATTATAACATAATACATGAATAAGAAATGATACAATGTAAACTGAAAAGCAATACAATAAAGGAACATCGACGAGTGAAAAGTAATATAAACCATCTAGCTTATGTCCTTTTTTGTGTAATTCATGTAAAATGTATCATACATATATTAAGTAGAAAATTAAATCAAGTATCAAAATCCGGAATTTTTCATTATGTCAAATAAATAATAAATAATTAAATATTCAATTTGAGTAAAGAGAGATGTATTTCGTATACACATTGTTGAAGACAGGCTGTCGGGCAGTGTCACCACAAACCGTTGCCCGTTTTTCATGTATTTTCTGGCCAGCCCGGTTCGATACATGAACAGACTTCTCAGCTGGCATGCACAGCCTAGGCCTTCCAATACCGGTCTGGGCTATGCGGTGCCCGTCAGTGGGAGTGTCTCCTTCATAATTTATTCTCACATTATTTTGCATTTTATCATTGCATTGTATCTTTGAAATGCCAAAGAATATAGATAAATAAATAAATAATGATATTAATGATAATAGAAATAATAATAGTAATAATAATGATAATAATAATAATAATAAAAATAATAATAATGAAAATGATGATAATTATAATATTAATAATTTGAAATGGATAGTTACACGTGAAAAGGGGCCATTTATCGAAATGATTCTGAAGAAAGCTAGAAAATGAGGTATTACACAGCTTATATTTTGTGTTGAGCCAAGATCGTGGAAGGTCAAATTCGCTATGGAAAACTTGTGATTAAACCCATAGACTTCGTATGTGAGGGAAAATGTTAAAAAGAAGGAAGCTCTCTCCTTCTTATAACAAAAACAACAACAAAAACAAAATACTGACGAGAGACCAAGCAAAAAAATTATTTTATTGGCAAATGTTTACCCAGCTGTATACCATCTCGACCTTTTATTTTCGTCATCTGCATACATCTCACTATTGTTTTCCTCTTTTGTCCTTCCTCTCCAGGTTTGTGAAGAATGAAAAAAAGTGGAGCGACATAACCGACTTCCTTCTGTTAGCCCTCGGAATTGTTTTGATTGTGAAATACCCTTCACTATTTCAAGTCATAGAGGGGATCTTGGACGTGATTTCCATGGCTAAACTGGACAGATATATCGTGGGTCCCTCCAGATACTCTAAAGACTTCTCCTGCTCTTGGAAGTGGTATGTAAAAAATAGTTTTACAAAAATGATTTTGTAGATTATTGTAGTTCTCGGCCGTGGAATTTCCGAGCAACGAGAAATTGTGTATGGGCACTGAGACGCGTACAAGACGACCGCTCAGCAATTTTAGGTCAAATTTTCATATTATAATTTTGTTAGGATTAATACAAATGAGATTCCACGGTCGCCATAATAGCGCTTGCAGAAAACTGTACTGTTTCAATACAATTTTATCCATTTTTAGAATCACATAATTCAGCATTGTAAAATACTTTCCAAAAATTAGCTACACAAACAGGCAAAACAGGTTTCTTATAACGAATTCTAAAGTGTCGTTGGTTCTTCAAATATTAAATCATGTCATTGGTTAGTCCAGATTCTGTCCTTCTTTTTTTATTTTTGCTTTATTCGCACGCTATCTCGCTCTCTCTCTCTCTCTCTCTCTATCTTCGTACCCCTCGCAATCACGCATATACCACACACACATTTTCTCACCCGTGGATTCTGTCCTTGTGTTTATACATGGTTGGGAGTGCGTTGGTGCGATCTGGCAATACTTTGTTCTGATGCCTAGTTCACATTTGGCTTGCGATGTGTCTACGGAGCCCGTAAACTGCCCGTATCCCCCTTTCCGCGCGGCCTCCGTGCGGAGGCTGTAAGATTTTCGTGCGGATTCACGGGCTCCGCAGCCTCTACGATTTGTTATCGAGAGGAGTTTGACAAATTTTTAAAAATCGTAAGACCGTAGCCTGTAGACATGTCGTAGGTGACATCGCACAATCCTCGCACGGGCACCGTGCAATGGCCAAGCGTGATCGTGCAGCAAACGCACGATTTTGGGTGACATGGGGGCAAAAAAAATCGTAAGGAGATTGTACATTCGCACGGCCCTCGCACAGCTATCGCAAGGTTGCCGCTCGCTGCCCGTGCAGTACCCGTAAAATATGAAATATGTACACATAATCCCTATTGCTGGGGATTGGGATCCTCAAACGGCACGGCGACTGCACAGTCACCGCACCACCTCCGTGAAGCCTCGCCACGGGAGCCGTGCGGGCTCCGTACGATTTCCTCATGGAGGTTGTGGAGACGGCAACTGCATTGACATCGCACGATGCCCGTACGGAATTTAGACAGGTTGCCCCGAGGCCCCGAAGAACAAATTGCACGATGCCCGTAGACAATGTGAACACAAATGCCTTAACCCTTAGCGACGTACGATGCCCGCAAAATCGCACGGAAAATCGTAGACACTTTTATCTCACGGCGTCCGCGTCAAATGTGAACTAGGCATGAACCAGGTGGCACAGGAGAGTACTCAAGTGAATGGTCATACGTTGGACTACGTTATTATTCGCTCCTGCGATAGTCTTATCAAATCTTCTATATATGTTGAGGTGTCATTTTTTTCTTGACAACGCTGCATTACAGTGTGTGCTGAATATAAAAAGCCACCAAAGAGACCAAAGTGCATACATAGATACTTTTTCAAAATATAGTGAATTCGTACAATGGGTTGTGATTAGACCCCGTTTACGCAGAGACTGCACTCGACTTTAGTCGAATTTGAACTCGAGTTCATTTGTGTGTAAACAGGGTAGTCGCAATTAGAACTCGAGTTCAAAACTCGAATTCGAATGACGACCCAGAGCAACTTTTATCGAATTCAAACTCGACTATTATCGAATTTAAATTCGCTATTTGCAGTGTGAACGGACACGTAATTGAAAGTCGACTAGCAAATAGCCAGTGACCCCGTCATACGTCACTTCCGGTATTGCTAAGCAACGCTAAGCGTCGCGTCAGTAAAACAAGCGTCATTCAACAAGTGAACCACAACGAACGACGACACATTCACCGAACTGGCTTGATTCAATCCACCACGCGCTCATCATATCTGCAAATATTTGTTCATAATTTTGTAATTCCGACGTAAAATCATACAAAACCAGATCAAAATGGCTGCGCTTACAATACTCGCTACTGCCATTTTGAACTCACTCGCGGGGTTTTCACAAATTTAACCCGGAAGTTGATTATCACGATATTCCCACCAAGCGAGGGCGTAATCAAGTCGAATTCACTTTCCTTCTGAATTCGAGTTCGTCCAACGCTTGGTGTAAACAGCCCACCGAAAAATAATTTATGCTAATCCAAGGTCGCAATTGAATTCGCTGTCGAATTTGAACTCGAGTTCACTCTGTGTAAACGCGGTCTTAACAAGAGAAGTCACTTGAACTATGATAAAAAGTTATATTTATCTCTGTTCACTCTAACCTTTATTTTGAAATTGTCATTGTTGAGACTGATACCCACATGAAGAGACAGAGAACTTTCAAAAGATCATGTGTTCTTGTTGGAGGAATTCATGCATGCTAACTACATGTATAGGCAATGTCGATACAACAGATTATATACCTCCTTTCCAAGCCCTGATGCCCTAAGCAGTTAGCTAGCAGCCTTTGCCTTTTTGTTTCTATTCCAATGCCGTTGTTTTTCTTTTACCCATATCATAACAGTAATCAACAAAGTGTGGGAAATATTATCCAATCTGTGAGAAGTGATGACATATTGTGGCGTATTTCCAGACTAATCCTCAGATGCGAATCGCCCAGGGATGAGGAAGTTTATTGGTATGTTGAAATAAGTTTTAAAAATATAAGAACTCATTAAATGTAATGAATGTTGTAAACATTCCAGGATAGCGGTGGAGATATTCAGGTGGAGTGTCTAGGTTCTTATTCAGTTACAAAGAATTTGTTCAAGTCTTCAAAAGGTCAGGTTCGGTGTAATTGCGTGTAAATATATTAGACATTGGCGGATCCAGGGGGGTACTTCCGGCCCGTGCCCCCCCCCCCCCCCCTTTGGAAGAGAAGTATGCATTTTGACCATAGATGATCCGCCATTTTCTCGATTGTGCCCCCCCCCCCCTCTTTTAGAATGAAGACCTTTTTTTTTGCTTGTCAGGGAATTATGGAGGGGAACTGGACCCCCATAACCCAATTTGAAGGTTTGACGAGAAAAAAAATGTTTGTTCCCCCCCCCCCCCCCCCCCCATTGAGCGACCTTTGGAGAAGCTGCCGAGACCAAAAAAATACGGGTCTGCCTTTTGACAAACTTTCATTTTTGTGCCCCCTCTTTTACTCAATCCTGGATCCGCCCCTGTATTAGATATAAAATGATAGAAGTCAAACACCAGAAGTAAAGGTGTCAAAGGTAAATAAATAATATTTCCTCTATTATGTACTGTGATGGAAAAGTAATACAGGTTCAAATGGTAACTTATAAATCTAAAGTAGGAAGAGTTTAGCATGAGGTTCGCATGTACGTTCTCCATAGAGGTGTTGTGGTCTAGTGGATAAGTCACCGGACTGCAGATCACAAGGTACGGGGTTCGAATCCCACCACAGCACTAACGTCCTTTGGCAAGACAATAATCTACATTGCCACTCTCCACCCAGGTGTAAATGGGTACCTGATATGCTTGAGCGCTAGTTACTTTGGCAGCTCGGCTATAACCAGGGTAATAATAACGTCTAAGCGCCATGAGCGTCACTGCGTGACGGATATGAGCGCTATATAAGTGGCCACTATTATTATTATACTGCTTGACCCTTAGGGAGGGCTGTGTTTACGTTGAGGCTACCGTATAGGCGGAGTAGCCTCATCAGTATTAACACAGCTCGTCCCTGAGGGCCCTGTAATTCTAGTATTACTACCTCAAACATTGTCAAATACCATTTAACACACTTGGGTGGAGAGGGGAACATGTGTGTAAAACATCTTGACCAACAATGGTAAAATAGAGCAGCGAACAACCTCAGATTGTTCCTCTCATGCAGTGTAAAGAACCTCAAACAAATCTAATACGGTGCCTCCACTAATATGCATACATATTGATCTTTTTTTATTCAGTACTTTCATGACTCATTGCGACATACATGTGCTGAGAACAACATTTTTTTGTTGTGTTTTAATGGAATATGGAGATTCGATAGAGTACTTTGCCAATAACTGTCCAAGATCAGGAGGAGAGACAATGCAACATTTCTTCAACAGGCTAGGTGCAAGGTAGGACAAAAGTGAAACCAAGAGTATCATTCTTATAAATCATAATTATCATATTAAATCATTTTCAGGCATCTTCATCTCAGCGTTAATTTATTCTAGTTTGCATTAAAGGGGAATAAAAGGCAACAATCATTAGCCTATAATCATGTAGATAATTTTCAGCCTATTACAAATATCTTGAAATTACTCCTATTTGATTATTTAAGAAGGTGAACATTGTTTCAAAAAGTTGCAGTTTCCTTGCTTGACATTATCCCATGGGGGCTGCCATTTTCTTTACAAAGTAATGTCAGAGCAGTTCTATTTGTGAGATACCCACTGACCTATACACTAGCTACCATGACACTAATGATCAGCTGTGGAATGCATGACACTGGATTTTCTCATAATAAACCATTTTTGTAGTCATGTACATTCAAATGAAGATACTTTTATCCTGTCATATAACCTATTTGAGTCAAGATATTTGGTTCAGCTGTTTCTTTTGTTAAGCAGGATTTGGCATGCACTTGTAAGTTGCTTGGTCTGACAAAAGTTTGTCAATTCTTCAAAGAAGTGACAAAGACCTACAACTGCTCTTAGATATCACCTGTGCGAGACAATGGGGGTACCAAGATGGCTGCCATTTTGCATGGGTGGCTTTAGTTGTACAATATCTATCATTATGCAACATCTTATCCATTGTGTACAGGTAAATGGACATGTACTGCAATGACATCACAGTTTTTTCAAAATGGCAGCCCCCATGGGATAATATCTAGCAAGAAATCTGCAAACTTTAGAGAGACTGTTCTCCTTACTGAGTAATCAAATCAGAGTATTTTCAAGATATTTTGAACAGGCTGACAATTTTCCACATGATTATCAGCTAATGTATGTTGAGTTTCATTCTCCTTTAAACATTTAATTGTTCAATTTGTATGAGATGGGATAAAATTAGGGAAAGGGTTGCGTTTCTATTAACATATTTAATAGAATTTAGGGGTGTCAATGTTGTAACTCTGGGGTCCAATTCTTCTTCTTCTTCTTCTTTTTCTTCTTTTTCTTCTTCTTCTTCTTCTTCTTTTTCTTCTTCTACTTTAAAACTTTAAAAAGATATATTTTGTAAACGAAATGCTATCTCTAAATAAAAGGGGCATATATCAGAAGAGAAAGTGGGCATCTATCAGAGGTGACAAGGGGAACTTATCAGAAGAACAAAAGGGGGGAAGTGTTCTAATTAGAAACAAAAAGGTGCACTTATCAGAAGAACTGGAAATTTGGCATTATTACAAATGAAAATGGTGACAAGAGGTGATAAGGGCAATTATTCGAATAGAAAAGGGGAACTTTTCAAAGGGGGAAAGGGGGCACTTGTCAAAAGAAAGGGCACTTATTAGAAGAAAAAAGGGAGACTTCGCGAGAGTTAAAAATGTGTGCTTATCTCAAAAGGGAAAGGGCATTTAATTGAAAGACAAGTTCAATTATAGGTTTTCCCGCTCGATTTCATATTTTTGTCAGTCAAATTAATTTAGATGCATTCAAATTCAGACACTATCGTCTATCTATCGATATCGGTCTTTCAATTTTGAATGGAGTCATTGAAATTCTTTTCGAGACAAACGGATTAATTTATGAACACTGAAATTCATTTATGGACAAGATTATTTCAATTAATATCATTCCATTTTTCTTTATCCGCATTCGATTTATTTTCAGGGCATTCAAATTAGCGATCGTTCTTACGAATTCGTTTTAGTACTATACGGTTTCAAATTTCGTGCATTAGATTTCAATGTTCATGCATTCAAATTAAGAAAGTACCCCAGAGGGGCCTGTTTTGGGCATTCACTTTCATTTTAAGGAATTAATTTAAAAATTATAGATTCGTTCATCAACTTCGTGGTTTTTAATCTACTCAAACTTATACTGTCTCGTATATTTAAAGGGAGGGAATTCCAAAATTTAGGAGCTGTATATGAAAAAGTATTCTGGGTTAATGCCGTATACGAGTTCTTGGCAAGTGATATAGATTGATTTGTCTGGTGGGGTAATGATGGATCTCATTATTTGCTGTAAATATATTATTGAAGACAGTGGGCAATTCATGATTATGATACTGAAACATAAGTACAGCAAGATTGAGGCGGTAAATATCATATTTTTTAGTACATTAATAGAGTAAAAAAGACCATGAGTGTGGGGGCGATAATTAACATTACTTACATGACTTATAATTCGCATAGCCTTTTTCTGTAATAAAAAAAAACGCTGTCTAACAGGCATGTTGCACTGTTTCCCCAGGCTAATGTTCCATAATTTAGATATGGTAAAACTAGTGTGGAGTATATAGTTTTCCCCAAACTTACAATACACATTAAATCGAATGCACTTACATGTATTTAAAATTTGCCAGCCTTTTGATGAAATTGAATGACCGAAGAGTAACAGAAGCCGGTTGCAGGTGAAATTGGATGCTTCGATTTCAAACTTTTGCTTGTAAGTCAAATTTGAATGAAGAATTTTAAGAATCTGTTGCACAAAATGTTAATTTGCCCGTGTATTAATGAATTTGGATGCTCACTGGTTAAATTGTTTGCGCTTTCTTCAGATGAGAATGAACCATTTGGAGAATTTGTTGCACGAATAATGAATTTGGACGAATCAAAGTGAAATTGATTGCTCTTTCCTTAAATCGTTTGCTCTTAATAGGAATCTTGATGACCCATTTGAAAAATTCGTTGCACAGATCACGAATTTGAAGGAGCAAAAACGAAATTGAATTTACATGTACGATGGCGATCATATCGTTTGTGAATTCGAACGCTCGAAATGTGAAATAGATTGAACAAATTGTGAATTTGAACGGGAAAACCTATATTAGAAGTAGAAAGCGGCACTTCTCGAAAAAAACTTTGGGTGCTCATCAGGACAAGCTAAATAATTTGTTCTCACTTTGTTTTTCATTTTATTACTGTATTGTACCTCTGAACTGCCAAATAAATAATATATAATTTCGTAACTTCTTCAGTCGAATTCATCGTTTTAAACGATTTTCGCCAAGCCGTGCTATTCGGCAGTTCAAATTCATGATCTGTGCATTCTAATTCATCTCGTAAGCATTCAAATTCGCATTTCATGCAGTCAAATTCAGAACATGTTCGTTGAATTTAACACGTTATACATTAATAAGTTATCCCCCTCCTATTGAATGATTCTTACATAAGTGCTAATGCACGGAAATGAATATGAATGATACAAAAGCAAAATCCCTTTCTCGAAACCTCAATTGAATTACTTAAATTAACTATTGAAAGACAGAAGACCCCGGCCCCCCCCCCCCCCACTCAGTACTATTTAGGGTACGCATATGCTTGTTCCCTCCCTTTGAAAGCACCCCCTATCTCAGGGCTGCCAAAATTTCTGAACCCCCCTATCGCGGGCTTTTCCTGCCTTGGAGACCCCCCCCCCCTTAAATTCAGAACACTGCTCAATGTACCCCCTATCTCAGGTGAGCTCTCATTCCAACCCCATATCTCAGGACAGACACCAACCCCCTCCCAAGTAAGCTGTCATTACAATACCTTGGAAGAGATGTTTTTTTATGTTCAAAATGGTATCTCAGAACTCAATGCAGTCATAAGAAACCAAACAAAAAATTTCAGGAATTTGATCCTGGGATTTGATCAATTTTTCAAGATATTTCATAACCCCCCTTTTTTAATTTCTCAAGTGTCGAAGAGAGAGAGAGAGAGAGAGAAAGAAAAACACCCCTTTTTAATGAAATCTCCGGGTGAAAGATAAAAAACACCCCTTTTTTTACAATTCACGGGCCGGATGGCGTCGCCCAAAAAATACCCCTTTACCGGAGATTTTGGGAACACGCATGCGGTCCCTTCGACCTCCGAGTGGGGGGCCGGGCAGAAGACGCGGTAAACGATATTTGTGCTAAATCGTATGAGTGTTTCGGGCAAGAGACTTTGCTTTCGTACCATTCAAATTCATTTTCGTGCATTCAAATTGGCACGTTTGTAGGAATCATTCAAATTCATCAGCAACTGCCGAAAGGACTCCTCAGTCATTCCAATTCGCAAGTGGGCAGTCAAATTCGGGACATCTTCATTCAGTTTAACACGCAAGTTATTAACCACCTGTTTTTGTTTATAATTCCCCCTAAAATAGGACTGATTTCGAATTTTATATCCTTCTTGTGTCCATCATATAGTAGACCTAATCGTTATGTAGGCTACTTGTAAATTTTAAAGGATCGATGGACTGTATTCTATAGATTTCCCAAAGCCACGCAAGTCGATAAAATATACCTGAAGTGTTGATTTAAAATATAGGCCGACTTTGAACGAGAGAATTCATGCACGTACCTGAGCATGGACGACAATCTCCCCCGAGGAAGGGGTGGACAACACAATGCCAGAAAACCAGCATTTTCTTATGTTTTTTTAATCATCTAACTATAGGCAATTAGGATAACTTTTAAAAACCCTTCTTTGTATCTACTTAGAAGATGAGGCTATATTCTACATTCTCTTTATCACCTCCTGCATGAAATAGCTGTAAAAGAGCTTTTATTTTTCTTCTTATCTTCTGAATATTAGTATGTCCTCCCTTTATTATATAATAAATGTATTATTATGTCATGGCTAATGTCATAAATGAAAAGTATTTGCCAGATATCTACCTCGATGTGCCTGCCTTTAATTCTAAGTATAAAGGTAATGAATTTTTAGTTCCTTTTCATTAATACATTTTAATTGCAGAAGTATGTCACAAAATTTTGATAATTTGAATATGTACCTCAATAGTATCAATCATAATTTCAAGATAATAGGTTTAACAGAAACATGGTTGAAGAAATCCTCTCCTACTGATCTTTATCAAATAGATGGTTACCATTTAATCTGTAATAATAGAGAAAACAAGCGAGGAGGTGGAACAGGAATATATGTTCACAATTCATTGACTTATCTTATTAGAAATGACTTGTCAGTTATCACGCAATCATTTGAATGTAGAAATGTAGAATTGTCCAATAATAGTAAATGTAAGAAAACAATCATTGGAGTTATATATCGTCCTCCAGGACTTGACATAGATTTATTCCTTACTGATTTTACAAACCTGTTAAATAGAATCAATATCAATTCATGTAACTGTTTTATTATGGGTGATATTAATTTAGACCTAACACAAATTGGTGTAAATTCAAAAGTTGATTCGTTTATAAATCTTTTGTTTAGTTTTTACTTACAACCGACCATTGATTGTCCTACTCGAATAACTTCTACATCTGCTACTTTGTTGGATAATATCTTTTCAAATGTAAATACTTCTATTAACTCAGGTATCATGTTGTGTGATGTAAGCGATCACTTGCCAGTTTTTTCAATATTTTCATCTTTTGCTTATGTTAAGAATAACCCGCCTGTTACCTATAAAAAACGTTGTATTAATGAATTGAATTTGCAATCCTTTTATACTGAACTTAATAATGTCGTATGGGAAACTCATATATTTAAAGACAGTGTTGACATAAGCTATAATAATTTTTTACGTGTTTTCAAGGATATTTATGAAGAGAGTTTTCCCATTAAATCCTATTGTATAAAGCAAAAGAACCGCAACCCTTGGTTAACTAAAAATTTACTCAAACTCTGTCATAAAAAATCAGTTTTGTATAAAAAATATCTAAAGAACCCATCATTGTATAGAGAACAAACTTTCAAGAAATTTCGTAATTTTCTAACTATAAAGTTACGACAGGCTAAGAGAGATTATTATAATAGAAAGTTTGATCAAGTAAGATGTAATATTAAGTCCACCTGGAAAATGATAAATAGTATCTTAAACAGTAAAAAGAATAAAAAAGAAAATAAAATTGAGTCACTTGAAATTAACATTGTAAATATAACAAAAAATGAAGATATTGCAAATTGTTTTAATGACTTTTTTGTTAACATTGGTATCAATTTACAAAGTTCTAATAACATTCCCTCTGATAATTCTTTTGACGACTATCTTAAACATCCAAATATCCACTCAATTTTCTTTAAACCAGTAAGTAAACATGAAATAGTAACATTAGTTGATAACATGAAAAATAATACAAGCGCAGGTATAGATAGTATCGATATAACAGTAGTAAAACGTGTTATCCATCTGATAAGTGAACCGTTAAGTTTTATATTCAATGAATGTATATCAAATGGCACCTTTCCATCCAAAATGAAAATAGCTCGAGTAACTCCAATATACAAAAAGGGCAAACGTAATGATGTCAATAATTATAGACCAATTTCAGTGTTAACCATATTTTCTAAAATATTAGAAAAATGTATTTACAATAGACTCATAAATTTCATTAAAAGACATAATATTCTCATTAATAATCAATTTGGATTTAGACAGGGACATACCACAGCTACAGCAATACTGGATCTAATCAATAGTATAAACCAAGCAATTAATAATAAAGAATACGCTCTTACCATATTTATTGACCTAAAAAAGGCTTTTGATGTCATAAATCATTCAATTTTATTACAAAAAATGTATTATTATGGTATTAGGGGTAGACCTTTACAACTTTTATCAAGTTATCTAACTGATCGTAAACAATTAACATTAATTAATGGAGTAGAATCCAAAGTAAAAACAATTAGTTGCGGAATACCGCAAGGATCTATTCTTGGTCCCCTTTTGTTTCTGATTTATATTAATGACTTGCCACACTCAACCCAAAATTTGCGTTATATATTATTTGCAGATGATACCAGTGTTTTTTGTAAAGGTCCTGATCCTACAATTTTATTTGATTTAGTAAATACCCAATTAAATAGAATAAGTAACTGGATGAAATCAAACACGTTAATTTTAAATATTGATAAAACTAATTATATTATGTTTGGTACTAAAACTACAATTCCTTCTATTTTAGATTTATAATACAGAAATAAAGAAATAAGTCGAGTGTCTAGTACTAAATTTCTAGGAGTAATTGTTGATGAAAAATTATCTTGGAACTACCATGTAAATTATATATGTAACACTTTAGCTAAAAATATTGGGATTTTGTATAGATTGCAATTCTTGCCACAATCTGTTTTGAAAATGTTGTACCATCTCTTGTTTCTTCGCATATAAACTATTGTAATATTGTTTGGGGTTTCACCTCTAATAGAAATATTGAACGAATTCATAAATTACAAAAACGTGGAATACGCCTGATCACACATTCCACGTATCTTTCATCCAGTTTACCATTATTTAAGAAAATGCAAATCCTACCTATCCATGAATTATTAACTCTAGATACCGCAATTTTCATGTATAAACTATCTAACAACCTTCTCCCTTTGGTTTATAATGACTATTTCACTCTAAATTGTTTCATTCATAATTACAATACTAGGAATGCGCAAAATATCCATCTTCCTCTAAATCGCACATCGGTAACACAAAATTCAATCTTTTATAATGGCCCAATCCTTTGGAACAGCCTCCCAACTAAATTTAAGAATAGTATGACTGTAAAACAATTTAAACGATCTTATAAGCGACATCTTCTTGATTCACAATGTTAAATGTACTAGATTATTGTATATGTTTCCCTCTCTTTTCTTCTTTCCTTTCTTTAGTGTTATGAACTTCTGTACACTTGATATTCTATCATTTCTTATAATTCTGTTTTTATGTACTCTGTATGAAGGGGTCATTTTTAACAAGCCTATATTTGTGCTTTCTATGATCCCGCCATTTTTTATTATACTGATTTGTATTGATTTTCTGTAATATGTTTTTATGGTGGAAATAAATGATTGATATAGTTCTTTCTCGGGACCTACGTTTGTTTCATGTCTTGATATATACATCTACATCACAAAAATGCCCAAACCTCATTTCGCTAAAACGATGGGATCTTTAACATACGCAATAACCAGACACATGTAGGCCTTATCTTCATGATCTTGAATGAAAAATTTAATTTCACCCTCATAATACGAGACAATAGAAAGATATCGCGGAATCGAGTTGTGGGAAAATTGTTAAATTGAATGCACAATGCCATGAACACGCTAAATTGGATGCTCCAAAATGAATTAGAATGCAGGAACTGGTTTGTTGCTGATAAACGTGACCTTACGATGCTAAATTGAGTGAAAGCGATATAAGTTACTTGCCTGACCTATGACTTTGTATAATAAAAAGTGTTTGACTGCCTGAAATGGGAATTTGAATGCTTCGAAGATGAATTTGAATGCAAAGATCATGAATTTGAACTGCCAAATAGCAAGACATGGCTAAAGTAGTTTTCATTGACAGGATTGAATGCTCGCAAACTTAATTAGACTGACAAAGTTGCGAAATTGGCCGGAAATCCTATATTTACCCAGCCGTGGGCCTATATTCCATTTTTTTTTCTTTTGCCTTCATTCGTTTTGTCACTCGATCTTATCCCTCTGTCACGTCTGGTTGGAAGATGAATTCAGAACGCTCCCGGAAAGGTCGCCGAGTATGGTTTGAACGTTCAAGAATTCAAACAGAATGCAGCTCAAATACTTAAAATGTACTTCAAATGAACATAGAATGAGAGTATCAAGAATGCCGCCGGAATGGTCCCCGATAGGGTATAAAATGCTGACGAATCTAGCATTTTCATCAGTCTTATAGCCCAACCAACACAGAGTATGGACCCCCTGGACCATATTGCTTTGCTCCAGATTGCTGTCCTCCAAGCAAGACCTGCTTGAAAGAGATGTGGAGGAGGCCAGGAGAAGAAACAGGAGGAGAAGACCCAGAAGATATCAGACCCGTCCATGGCTGACAGAGGAGAGGAGGAGGCTGTATGGACATTACAGCAGACTAATGGAGGAACTCAGAGTGGAAGACCCCAGTCCTTCTTCAGCTATAGGTGGAGCAAACTGTGGTCTGACTGGATGCTGATGCTGGAACTGTTGCTGAACCCACCTGGCATCCTGTGAGCCCCAGACAGAAGTCTGGTCGTGGACCTGTGTTGGTTACTGTGCTGGATGAGGCTGCCAGCCCATTGAAGGACACTGCTGGCTGCCGGGCCCTAGAGTAGGTACAGGAGGGTAGGGTCTACGGAACTCGTCTTGTTGCTGCTGCTGAGTCTGCATGGGAGGCTGCTGGTGAAGCTCAAACTGGTACTTCTGCAACAGGCTGTTGACTTCACTCTGAAACCTCAGCCACATGGGGGGAGGGAATGTGTAGGTGACCTCCTTCATGAAGTCAGCAAAATTAATGTATCCTTCTGGCGTTGCAGGGGTGACTTCTCAGCCTTGGAGAGCTTGTTCAGCAGCTGTTTTTGCAGTTCAGCGATGTTGCTTCTGGTAGCATCAATGTCATCAATAGCCCTGGACCTGGAACCCACGGAAGTGTCTGCATCACACTGATCTGCAGGGGAATGGTGATCAGCGGCCTCAAACTCAGACTCAGACTGAGGAGTTCCTCTTGCAGCAGCTGGAGCTGCCCTGGCTTGGATCTTGGCCTTCATATGTAGAAGAAACAAGCATAATACAGTAACGTGAAATCATATGGAGAATGGTTGCAGTTTCATCAGAACTTCACATTAAAAACACAGAAACAATGAAATAAAATACGTACACTGAAAGTGACCCTTCTTTGGCCTGGACGATGAGGTGGGGCCTGAGAAACTCGAAATGGCGTAGGTTCCAGCAGTCCCTTGCCGTTAATTCAGTGTTGCCACCAGAACCTGAGGGAGTTTGCTTCAGCTTGCCAAATTTTGATCTCATGTTGGCGTACCACTTCTTCAGCTGGTCACTTGTCCTGTCCATCTCCTTGGCCTTCTGGTCCCAAAGTGAGTCCTTCAGGTCCTTTTTGATGTAGTTAGGGTGCTTCTTGTTGAGGAGGCAATCTTGCTCGGTGGCCTGAAGCCAGTCAACCATCTCCTGCTCCTGCTCCTCGGTGAAGTCAGTCGTCACCAGCTCCCTCTTGCGCTTCTTCTTTTGGGACTTGGTAGCCTCACTGGGAGGAAGTTCATCATCACTGTCAGAGGAGGACTGTGCTGCTGGATGAGGGACCTCGGCCACTTTGTCCATCTGGGAAGCAAGGGGGTGGGCTGTGGACTCGGTTTCAGACTCTAGTGTTGCTGGTGCGTCTTCAACAACAGGAGCTGGATCTTCAGGGGCTTTTTGGGCTACAGCACCTCTGCCCCGTCCATTGTTGGAGTCCTTGACCTTGGCTACCTTCCTTCTTGGCGGCATGACGTGGACCAGACGACTCCTTAATGCCGAGTGACGTTACAGCAGCAGCTGGCCGCGTTTTATGCGATTCGGTTTTCCCTTGAATGCGATCAGAATGCTTCGAATGTTGTTGGAATGTCGTAAGAATATTTAGAATGCAGTCAGAATGCACTTCGAATGTCGTTCGATATTTCTCCACTTCGAATGCACCTCGAAAGTTTTGAGCATGAGCAAAACTTTCGGGCCGGCCACAAGAATGGACCCGAATATTTGGAATGCACTCAGAATGCAGTCAGAATTTTTAGAATGCGCTTCGAATGTACCAAGAATTTTCATTCCGACGGCGTTCCGGCTCATTCCGCCTCTAGTGTGACTAGGGTTTATATCCATCTGTCTGATATCTGGGTTCCACTGCCTGAATGTCGGTGAATATTTATCTTTTGCACATGAATAATAAATTTTGAATTGTATTGCAATCAATCGAATTGACTCTTCCACCCCATCTCCTTCTCTCTCTCTCTCTCTCTCTTTCTCTCTCTTTCTCTCTCTTTCTCTCTCTTTCTCTCTCTTTCTCTCTCTCTCTCTCTCTCTTTCTCTCTCCCACCATCTCGACCGTTTTATTTTCATCATATGCATACCTCTCACTATTTTTTTTTCTTTTGTCCTTCCTCTCCAGGGTTATGAGGGATACACAAGAATGGAGCAACATAGCATTATTGTTTATGTTATCACTCGGGGTTGTACGGACTGTGGGTCAACATGCGTTAAATCCAGCAATAGGGCAGCTCTGGAACCGGATTGCCATGGTTAAACGCTCCCAAACCCTCGCGTTTCGTCCCAACAGGAGTTTCACCAATGCCACGTTCTGTGGAACCTGTTCGAACTGTCTCAATGGACTCCCCTGCTTTTTTAGCTGGTATGTAACAGTAAAAAGCATTTAAAAAAATGATATTGTAGATTAATTCATTCTTGAAATAATTCTTCAAAACCCTGCACCATATTCTTTGCTGGGGAAATTCATTTGCAACACATCCTCCACCTACCCCCCCCCCCCCCCCCCCCCCGATCTCGGCCTTGGAAGGTGCGATCGAAGAGAAATTTTGCATAGAAACTGAAATGCGATACAAATGTTATCTTTGGTTTTTTATTATACCAAATTTTTCATTTTCGTAAACATGAAAACTACAATTTGAAATTGAAATTTATATACAGTGCGTCCCAGAAAAAAGGAAACCTGTTTTTGGAGATAGATATCTTGATAATGAAATAGGATTGGAATAAAACATGGACACTTTTAGTAAGAATAAAGTCTCTTCTTTTATGTGATACCAAATACACGAAGATTTGTTTATGCTTGACCGACTTAGAACAATAATTTTACCAGCTTAATGTAAGAATCGATTTGCACAGAATATTGGTGCGAACGTTTTAATGCAGATTATTCGAGTTTGTTTTCAATTCCCTTCATGTTGTTATCACGTTTTCTGTTTTGTCTTCAGTATCTTCTTTCTTGTGTTTGGTTTTCCGTTTCTGTTACAGTTTTCATGTTTCTGTTAATTCAGGTTTTTCTTTTCATTTCCCCTTTTCGCTCACTCCTTGCTTTTAATGTGATACATTTTGTTTCACTTTATGAATCATTTCTGGCTATTTGCATCTTTTCGCTTTTTACATTTTCACAGTCTCCATGCATCCCCATTTTTCATTCCCGATTTCTATTCAATCCTTAAAATTCTTTAACTAAGTTATCTTCAATTCATTTCAACCTTCTTATTTCATTTCAGTGATATTCTAACCTCAATCTTTTCAATCTCTTGCATATCTCAACTTGCTCTCTTGCTGTCTTCTCTTGTTTTCCACTTAAAAGAATTGTGACGCCTAATTGTGACACCGAATAACGACACACAAACGATGAAACTAAGTTTTATTTCTTTTTATTTCATCCTTTACAAGAGCAACTCATAAATCTTGGACCGTGTAACTCTATCCCCAACGTCCCTCAACATGTCCACCATGCCTGTCCACGTACACCTGTGCTCTGCCCCTCATGGCTCCTACTGCCTGGCGAATCGCGGGTTCTTGGTCAGCAGTGCCTCTCACTCTCTCACGATCCTGTTACGCAGGTCATTAGTGTCGCGTGGTGGGGAGGTGTAGACCCTACTCTTCAGAAAGCCCCAAAGAAAGAAGTCACACGGGGTGAGATCTTTGAGGGAACATTCCGAGCAGGAAACCGACGACGGAAAGCTTGGGCAATTTCCTTAAGGCTTCCAGTGCGGTTCCATTCACCAAAGAATTGCTAATGAGCCCTCCCTTTGTTAACCAACGTTGATCTGTGCAACTTTATTTTGACATTTGAAGTTTTAATCTTTGGAAATTTATATACAAGAATATATTATGCACTTTAGAGTACAATGACGTCCAGTTATGTATGTAGTCTATCTTTCAATAGAAGGGATACTACAATGGGAGAAAGAAAGAGGGGGTTCGAATAGAACAAGGATGAATAGAGGAGGAAAGATGCTGGTAGAGGTGTCTTACTAATCCCTTTGAATCTTTGGACAATGACCTTTGTGAGTGGTCAAGTTTGGAGTTTCTCAGAGCATTATAGGTTAAGAAAGGTTTGTTTGATGTAATACTAGGGCATGGACATAGCTTTAAAGTTTAGGCTTACAATGTATATGGCGTTTAATGCCGGTTTAAATCTATTGATGAAATAATCTTCTTTTAGACACCGTTTCATTTCATCTTCGTCATTCATTTTATAAAAGGGTGTGATAAGAAAACAGGGTTCTATAGAGTGAGCACATTTTTCTAGATGTTCACTTAATTTAAGTTGTCTGTATTCTTTTTGTCTAATTTGTTGTCGATGGACTCTTACTCTGTTACGGAGAATATCTCCGGTTTCTCCTATGTATTGTTTTTTGCAGCCTTGGCATGTTATGCAGTATATTAAATTTTTAGTTTGGCATGTGAAGGGAAATTTAATATGGAATTTAGTTTGATTTGGCCCCAGATTAATTTGGTTAGTTTCATTTATATGAGAGCAAGTTTTGCATCGTTTATCTCCGCATTTCTTGACACCTCCTTTAAGTTGTTTCTTTTGGGAAAAAGCCGCTTTTGTCAGAATTTGTTTTAAGTTCGGGCTCTGCCATTTGCTTGATAACTTTCGTTTCTTTGAAAGCAGTTTTTAGAATTTTGTCATTTTGTATAATGGGAAAAGAATTATGGATAATTTGGAACATGTTAGGGTTATTGGGGTTGTATGTATGAACAAATGGTATA
Organism: Heliocidaris erythrogramma; assembly: GCA_025617745.1. Lineage (NCBI taxonomy): Eukaryota > Metazoa > Echinodermata > Echinoidea > Camarodonta > Echinometridae > Heliocidaris > Heliocidaris erythrogramma. The sequence goes on from CM046861.1 coordinate 8,698,214, forward strand.
ATGTTATTTTCCTCTTTCTTTTTGCAAGAAAATAAGCTTTCTCTGCTTAGTGCCAGAGCTTTAGAAATGCCGGTTTCAATTATTTGTTTTGGGTATTGTCCGGCAAGTAACATGTTTTTAATTCATCTATTTTTTTTTTGTGATTTTGTCAGATACAATGGTACATATTCTCCTAGCAAGATTGTAGGGTACGTTGTTTTTACATTGGTTCGGATGGCATGACTTGAAATGTAAATATTGGTGGGTGTCTGTAACTTTATAAAATATATCTGTTTTTAATATGTTCTCTTCCTTTATGATTGTTATGTCTAAGAAATTAATTGAATTAGGACTGATTTCCCATTTAAACGTGATTGCTGGGTGTAGATTCATTAAGATATTGTGTAAATCATTTATATCTCCAAATTCACTCTTCCAAATGATAAAGCAATCATCTAGATATCTTAACCAATTATTCTCAAAGTAGGTTCTGACAGTAAGATCAAATTGTTTCTCAATTTCTATATAAAGTTTCTCTTCCAGGTATCCCATGAATAGGGTAGCATAAGTGGGAGCCATTTTCGTTCCCATTGCAGTACCACATTTTTGCAAGAAATAATTATCATTGAAGTGGAATGTGTTGTTATGGAGAATAAAATTTACAGCTTCCAGTAAAAAATCCAATGGAAAACGTGAGTCAATTAATTCTGGGTATTTATCAATCCAATATTTGATGCTTTTAACTCCATCTTCATGGGGAATATTAGTGTACAGACTATTGACATCATATGTTACAAAGACTGATTCAAATAACAACAGTTCATTAGGCAAGTGAGTTAAAAAGTCAAGATCATCTCTGACAAAACTTTTGACTTTGGATGCTAAAGGTTTCAATATAATGTCACACTCAATATAAAGAAAAAAAGTTCACGTTTGCACCCTAAATGCAACACTGGCAGCACCTTTTTGGGTGCAATTTTGCATACTACATGTAAAGGGGTGTAAAAATGCACCTTTTTTGTTCTTGTCTGCCCCTTTAATGCCCGTTTGCACCCTAAAGTGTGCAACTTTGCACCTTTAAGGGTGCAGAGACGTTTGCATCCAAAAGGGTGCAAATTTGTACCTTTTCTAAAGGGTACAACTCTGCACCCTTTAAGGGTGCAAATTGTAGCTAACTGCATCCTTGTAAAATTGTACCTTTTTTCTTAGTGTGTATACACACCCTGTGTGTGCACCTATATGCGATATGAGGGAAGATTGGGATGATTAGCGGTAGTCAAGTTATCAGAATTTCCAAAGAAGTCATAAATATATTTTTTTCAGAACATTGAACAATTTATAGTTATAACTATGCCAACAGAAGTCATGATGGATTGACATATTTAGAATAAGTGAGGAAAACCTTGTGTTTATAAAATATGTTGGTCTAATTATGAGTTCATAAATATGAAGTTAAGAATTCGTTCCAATATTTGTAGAATATATTGACCTTTATGTACAAAAAACTGGAGGTTGGCCTTTATCGGAAGTTCAGGAGTCATTCCACCGACGAAAACAATAAATAAATTTTCTACATATGAATTTAGTTGTAATTATGTATGAATAATTGTAGACATATTATTGCACTTTATTTGCATCAATAATTTTATTAGTTTATCCTTACTAAAGTAGCTATCCAAAGAAAATCACAAATATGGCAATTAATGTATCACTAGAAACTGGGAAGCTTACAGATGGCAATCGTATAAGTTTTATGTCAACTGCGTATCTGATGATTATAAAAACAACATAAATAAAAGCTCTTCTCAGCATCTGGAATATCCGACGATTTGATGTCGTCACACTAGGGACCAATCCTGCTTAAGCAGACGACGACCTATAATGAATGAACGTAATTGCAATGCAATTATTTATCAAATTATAAAGAGTTTGGTATATTTAAACATGACCTTATTTCACACCATTCTAAAAGGGACAGTGAAACTGATTCTGATAACTAAAACCGTTTGATTGTAAATACACAGAAGGGTCAATGATCAATGAAATAAACCCCACTTTCAAATTGAAAAGCCCTCCGAATAATAGCACGGATGGTATTCGTTCCCTCTTGAAACGCCGAACATGCCCCGGTGCAAGCAGCTGAAAATACAATGGCGTCTTATTTTGTTTACAAGTGACTGATTCCTTTATTTTTTTTAACGCAGCGGCTGCATTTTTCATCAAAATAATACCATACACGAAGTTAAGAGTGAGGCAACAGACTAACATTAAGACTGACGCTAGTCAAGTAAGAGAAATAAGTGAAGAGGAGATGACAAAACAGGCACTGAAAAATATGTAAGATGTTATGGGACATCGTCTGCTTAGACAGGACTGGTGCCTGGTGTGTCGTCACACATCTCAGCAGCGTTCGAGGAGCTCTTCAGCTGCTATATCGGGGGCTGTATTTTACCTTTTTATAATTGATAATAATCATTACTTCAAATATTTCCAAGCGTTGAATTTGGATGACCTTGTTTAATTTATGCCATCTATGCAATAAGTATTAAGCCAATATTTATTTTGATGGAATTTTCTTGTAATGTGATCTTTAAAGGTAAACAAGAAAATGTTATTTTCAAGGTGATTAAAACATAAAAATATATCTTTGACGAATAAGCAATGTGTGGTTTTGTGGTAATTTCAAATGCCTTCTTAAATTCTACTAATATATCTGATATTTCATACATAGATATAATTCATAAACTGGTAATTCGACAAAAGTATTGAGAGCAAGAAAGGGTTAAATAACGAAATGTTGAAGCTTATACTTTTTGATGACATTGCTGTGTACATGATAAAGTAATGCTTAATTGCAGATAATACGGGTTAAAGAAGGGAGAGAGAGGGGGAGATATTGAGAAATAGCTAAAAGCTATCATGTGTAGGGGAAGAAAGGGAGAGCTGTGGTGAGGAAAAGGAGATAGGAAAACATACAGAGGGGGTATAACAACAGGATGAATGTACATTATTATGAATCATACATGCTTATCAAAGAGGTCATGTACATGTATAATACAACGAAGTAATGTGTAATACATGGATGATCACATGCACAACAAATGAAAAGAAATTTCACACTCGACTCACGGTATAACATTCGATGACCAACAAAGATATCAGGGAGAAGGGAAGATGGAGAGAGCGAGAAGTAGAATTATATAGGCATATAAGGAAAGAACGAAGAGAAAGAGACTTCAGTTTAATCGATGAAAGAGTAAATGAAAGTAGGTGGCCTTGTATTATGTGGTTTAATTAAACCTTGTTAAAAATGACTATAAAAATAGGGGGCAACATTTTGGGTAAAGGGTAATTCGCATGAACGCTTTCCTTCGCATTTGGAAAAGGGTAATTATAGTATAAAAGTTATGAATTATGGATAACACGTATACCAGTGAAGCAAAATATGAACTATGTGTATCTATAATAGGTTTTATATATTCTGTGGATTTCCCTAATTGACACAGGAGGAAAAAAAAAAAGAATTTCCGGCTTTCTACTAACCTATACTTACATGGCAGTTATGATTTATATATGCTGGCTAGCAATTTATTGACATCCTCTCATATGCAGTGGTGTAGCCGCAAGAAGACACAAAAACACATACGCGCAAAGCTGCATACACGCACCCCCTGTACACACGCGCACATTGGACGACCATTGCATATCGGGTGAGGAAATCTATGGAGGAAATCCACAAAATCCACTTTCTCGAAAAATTCGCCTCTATTTCACTCTGTCTGTATGTTAGTCACTGGCGTAGACAGAATAGGGGGCCATGTGCCCCCCTCTATTCAGCCACTAAAAAAAAAAGCGAGAGCGAAAAAGCGGGGGGGGGGGGAGGGAGAAAAAGGCCTAAAAAGGCGCTACAAGCCGTTATCTGGCTCTCAAAATTTGCTAGGACGTCAAAGTTTTCGCGCTTCGGGGGGGGGGGGGGGTAATAACTCTCCTCTCCCTGCACCCACCCCTGTTACCATGCATGGGTGTCGATCCCGGGAGATGGGGGTATATATAAAAAAAAATTTGAGGTGGGGGGATGGCCTGTATTATCACCCCCCCCCCCCCAATATTTTTTGATAAAATAAATAAAAAGATACATTAACTTAAAACTAATAATTATCCAAACTCATGATGTTTGATCTTGAAATATCATCACATCACATTAATGATTAGAAGTAAGGAAATAAGAAATGCCATTATTTTAATGGGAAAATATCGAAGAAAATTCGTTCGCTTGCTTTGTTATTCTTAATGAAGGGGTTCCGTCCATTGGCGTAGATCCGTGCATTCCTTCTTTTCATTAAAAACCATTTTGGGATTTTTTTAAGGTTTATTAACAGATAAATCTTTTGGAGATTTATATTTTCAGAGGAAGTGGGACTGGAGAAAAACAACAACATAGACTCACAATGTGCAATTTGCAGGAGATAGGAAAACATACAGAGGGGGTATAACAACAGGATGAATGTACATTATTATGAATCATACATGCTTATCAAAGAGGTCATGTACATATAAGGAAAGAACGAAGAGAAAGAGACTTCAGTTTAATCGATGAAAGAGTAAATGAAAGTAGGTGGCCTTGTATTATGTGGTTTAATTAAACCTTGTTAAAAATGACTATAAAAATAGGGGGCAACATTTTGGGTAAAGGGTAATTCGCATGAACGCTTTCCTTCGCATTTGGAAAAGGGTAATTATAGTATAAAAGTTATGAATTATGGATAACACGTATACCAGTGAAGCAAAATATGAACTATGTGTATCTATAATAGGTTTTATATATTCTGTGGATTTCCCTAATTGACACAGGAGGAAAAAAAAAAGAATTTCCGGCTTTCTACTAACCTATACTTACATGGCAGTTATGATATATATGCTGGCTAGCAATTTATTGACATCCTCTCATATGCAGTGGTGTAGCCGCAAGAAGACACAAAAACACATACGCGCAAAGCTGCATACACGCACCCCCTGTACACACGCGCACATTGGACGACCATTGCATATCGGGTGAGGAAATCCACAAAATCCACTTTCTCGAAAAATTCGCCTCTATTTCACTCTGTCTGTATGTTAGTCACTGGCGTAGACAGAATAGGGGGCCATGTGCCCCCCTCTATTCAGCCACTAAAAAAAAAGCGAGAGCGAAAAAGCGGGGGGGGGGGGGGGGGGGGGAGGGAGAAAAAGGCCTAAAAAGGCGCTACAAGCCGTTATCTGGCTCTCAAAATTTGCTAGGACGTCAAAGTTTTCGCGCTTCGGGGGGGGGGGGGGGGTAATAACTCTCCTCTCCCTGCACCCACCCCTGTTACCATGGGTGTCGATCCCGGGAGATGGGGGTATATATAAAAAAAAATTTGAGGTGGGGGGATGGCCTGTATTATCACCCCCCCCCCCCCAATATTTTTTGATAAAATAAATAAAAAGATACATTAACTTAAAACTAATAATTATCCAAACTCATGATGTTTGATCTTGAAATATCATCACATCACATTAATGATTAGAAGTAAGGAAATAAGAAATGCCATTATTTTAATGGGAAAATATCGAAGAAAATTCGTTCGCTTGCTTTGTTATTCTTAATGAAGGGGTTCCGTTCATTGGCGTAGATCCGTGCATTCCTTCTTTTCATTAAAAACCATTTTGGGATGCTCTAAAATGCAAGTTTTATAGACAGATTTTTGAAAAATTCCCCGATGAAGAAGGGGGTACCCCTCCCACCCCCGCTCGGTCTCTTCACTCAGTGGTTTATCTAGGGGCAGGGGGCACGTGCCCCAGGCAGCACTTGGAGGGGCGCAAAAACGCAAAGGAGATTTTAAAAAATAGGGGGAAATGAAGAAAAATCATAATCTTTACGGATCAGCGCGCGCCTCCATTATCCTCAGGGTAATGCACTAGAAATCTAGTTTTTGAAGGTATTTGCAAAGAACTCTCAACTTCAGGTGGAAGGAATGAAGTAGTATAAACATCCTCCTCTATTTTTTACCACCCCCCCCCCCCCTTTAGGTTATTAGGGGACATGTGCTCCACCCATGACCCTTGTAGCTACGCCACTCTTGTTTACAACGATCGCTAGCAGAGAGTGACAAAAAATTATTTAAGGAGAATCATAATATATAATTATGAGGAAAACGAATACTGAAAGTCATAGTCATAGGAGATCCTCTCCAATGGGGCTCTAAATAGTTCGCACACAGCACCTAACAATTATATATTTCTTGAACCTATAGTTGAATTTCCTCTCTTCTTTCAATTCATCAAACTAATATATCTCGATTTTATGATGAAATTTAACATCATAAGGGGAAAACAAAATCTTAGCGTATAACTATACAACTAAAAGCATATTTTACATCAATTATGTAAATGACATTTAGGAGTGGTAACAGTTTCGTAATGACAACAAACTGGTGATTAACGATGAACACTACAATAGCAACTGTAATAGCAAAACGACTCGCTGGCCGATCCGTCGTCGCCGCCTAGCGCGCAGCTAGTGGAGCTCGACGGGAGCATATAGCTAGCTAGCTATACGAAACCGCCGAGTTATGGCGGTATCATTGTATGGGTAACAGAATCGCTTTCGCCAGACAATTTGCAAGCAGCAAAATGCTGAACAATAGAAAAACTACCCCAAAATGATGTTGATAGTGGTAAGATGCTTTTGGTGACTTTCAATAAACAACGTACCTATTTGTCTCCTGTGCATTTGTAATACATCTACAGTATCTAGCCACTGGGAGTAGGGGTGCTGGGGTGGTTCAAAAGAGACCCTAAAACGCTGTTGGTTTTTTTCTTTTTTTGCTTGTCAGAGATTTTTGGACTTAAAAAGAGACCCGAAAATTTTCTGGCTTACAGCAGCCCTAGTAGCAAAATCGCTCCCAGGTGCGCGATCTAGACAGCTGCCGATAGAACAAGCCCACTGTCAGTGTCGTGCTTGAGCGTGTAGAGTATAACTTCAAGCAGCTCTCTCTTTCTCAATATTTTGATTCTCCTAGTGTATAATCAATTCTTACTGTTTATTTTTCATCACTTATCTTTGCATAGTTATATTATCTTTCCCTCTCTCTCCATTCCTGATCAAATTTCTCTTTGTATGATTTCGAAAACATCTTCTCTTCCTGTCATTTTTCTTTATGAAATTCCCTACCACCCCTCACTCTCTCTCTCTCCTTACCCCTCTCCCTTCCTGATCCATTTCCTTTGAAGATGAAATTCCCACTCTTCCTTTTCTGATCAATGTGCGTGAACCCCTCCCCCCCCCCCCCTCTCTCTCTGTCTTTCTCTGTGATATCTCTCTGATGTACAGTGTATAATAATTATCTTCTTTTTTTTCATACTCATCATTTATTGTTTACATACCACTATCACTTCAATTCTTTACGATCAATCTTGTCACATACAAATTTCAATCATGGGCACAAAAAGAACCTCGGGCTCTCTCTCTCTTGAAAGAACTTGAACTTCCAAACGTTTCGTCCACAATAATATTGGAGGCAACAGAATGCTAATAGCGCCATGTTTCTCACCGTTTTCTAATATTTTAATATGTACAGAATATATACAAATTTATATTGCATAGATATTGTTCATTCCCCCTTTTCAGGTGAATAACATTAGGCTAAGTTAGGATTAATATCAAAATAATTTGATCTCAAATTGTACTCTAATTTGCAATTTTGTTTCATCAGCCAAAAAATGGGAATTTATTGTTTAAAGCTTAATTACCGCTTCCATAAATCGAGAATATAATTTTTTTTTACCCCAAGTTTATGTCGTGCGGCTGCAATGTTTAGACTCGAAGTCGCTCTCAGTGCCTTCGTCCATTAAATTTGTAGAAGATGGGTTCTGATTTATCTCTGTCACTGTCCTCGTCATATTCGTCGTCGTCGTCGCCCTTGTCGGAATCGTCATCGTCGTTGACCGTGTAGGACCAATGAAAAGACGACGGGACTGACAAACGACCGGCAGCAACATCGTCACGCCCAAGTTCGCAAGGAATGTCTACATGACAATGAGTGCTGTTTTTTGTCGATCATGGTGTAAAGTTAATTGCGAAGAGGCGGAAGGGCGTTTACTTTCAAAGCTCAATAGACGAATACCAAATTGACAACTTTGATGGCACCGAAGATCCCTTCACACTAACACTGTAAACCAGTTGATGTACAGGAATCAGTTCGTTAGGGTGGGGTTATAGAAACAGTTTAACCATTCTGAGATGATATTAAGATGAGATTTAACCAGATTTGAAGAGTAACACGGCGATTTGTCCGAGGTAGAAGTAGATGAAATGCTTGGTCTCGTGCGTCACGTAGCTGCCGAAGTTGCGGCCGACGATGCAATGCCAGGTCGGGTTGTACTTCTTGTCGAACTCCTTCTTGATGTGGGCTGCGATGTCCTTCTCGAGGTTGAATTTCTCCATGCCAAGGTTGGCGCAGTCGATGGCGTCTTGTTGCATGTCCTCTGACATGTCAGCGTTCTTGATCACGGCCTTACGTTCAGACATGGTGATAAGTTTGTATCTGTGTATAAAAGTAAAATAAAAATAGTTCACGGGGACCTGATATTGCTATAAATTAAGATATCAAACTGCAGATCCAATACAACTTTGATACAAGTTTTAATAATATGCTGAAGAAACCAATGAATAGAAGACTATTAGAAGATCGCGTAACAGACACATAGTGTGATATATTTCATTCTCTATTTTTGGAATTTCTACTGAATAAAAAACCCAGCAACCTGGAAGTGGAAACAAGTGATTCTAAGCTAGATTTGGTACAAAATATTACGCGAAAGTTACAATAAGTTTTTATTTTAAACACTATTCATAATTATTCAATTAGAAAAAAATTAAAACAATCATATAATAGGAGGGTCTCATAAACCATCGACTCAAGTGATTATTTTAAAAGGTTGTTGTATAGCGATCTTACCTTGTAATTCAAAGATGAAGCTTGAGAAAGTTCTACGTCCGGTGATCGGTCAGAGAACGGAGTGGTATGAAGATGATTTCTATCAAACAGGCGTTCTTATACCGGTGGCGGCTTCGTAACGGTCACCTAGCGATACCTAGCAACCAAGCTGTATCAACTTTGCTATTGGTCGAGACGGTTAATCTTTCCGTACCTTATAACGATAACAATAAAACGGCGGGCTCAGTCCATACACACACACACACACACACACACACACACACACAAAACGCGCTGGTCAAGTGTTCGAGAAAAAAGGCAGGCCTACCGATGAAAAGGTATACGACAATCAACACAATGGTCATTGATTTTGATCACTGTGCGTTGATGCGCCAGTAGCTTTTAACCATAGCTTTTAACAGTAGCTTATAACGAAATCGCCTTCGAGCGGTTGATTACGTAACGACGTATTAGTTTAATGGCATACTCCTGTTTTTAATTCCAGCGTAACCCAGTGATTGTAAAATGTGAATTAAAATGGTACTTATTAAATTCACAAGGCAGTCCATCAATGACTTACATTCGATGAACAAAGTAAACAAGAAAGTTAGCTAAAACAAGATTCCCTGCCAGAATTTATGTTCGCATTGACAGTCGTAGTATTATGGGAGGGGGAGAGAAAGAGAGAGAGAGAGAGAGGGGTGGGGGTATAGACTGAAATTGAGGAGAGATAGTCTAGATGAGAACAATATGTTAAAATTACAAATAACATAATTAATAAATTAATTAATTAAGGTGTTGACGTATGCTACATTTTGAAAATAATTCTACAATAATTGTGAAAAAGTGATAAGCATAGCCATAGGTGAAGAGAAGGGAAGATAGGAGAAGAGTGGGAGAGAGAGAGAGAGAGAGAGAGGGGGGGGGGGGAAGGGAAGTGAGAGCGAGAGTAGAGATGAGTGAGGACAGGAGATATATAATCTAATCCTAACCCTATGTCTTTGATGAAATAAAGCTCGGAGCATAAAAAATGTAGCCTAAGGCTAAGCAAAGATTGCTTCACTGCTTCGTTTCACATCTGAGAAATATCGGATTTTCTGAATTATTCCATTTTGTGGTGTTCATTTGTTCGCAATTATACGACTATATTGTTAATAATATACACATCAGTCATGCTGACATGTAGGTCAGGATCATAAATTATGAATCTGCAAAGTAGTCAATGATAGGACCGATGCGAAAATTCGACGCTAGCTTTTAACTATAGCTTATAACACCATCAAAGCTTCTATGCTTCAACAGTCATTGACCGTTCAGAGATGTAAACGACGACACCACAGAATAAATTCCTTTTGAGATAATACCAATTACCATTGTTATTCATTCGACTGTCGAAATGTTGGTGTAATTTTAGGGCATAAAAGATGTTTTGTCGCGATTTCCACATTTACAAAAAGGTATTTAAAAAAGAAGCATGATAGGGCCACTCCCTTTACTGCGAAATTGGACAGAATAAATTTCTTGACGTCTGGTCAGTATATCTCTGTTTTTTCGGACGCCAATCGGAAAGGAAGGGGTGGGGGCTTCGGCCAACTCAGATCCGCCTATGTGCTTAAAGTTGTTATTTCATGAGTGCACACACTCTACCTGCATGTTGAGTAATAGATTATTTTAAGACCAGGAATTTTCCAGTGCCTTTAATTTGAAAGCTGTGAAAACCTACTTGTTTCATATCGAACAGTATAATAATGCATAGTATAGTAGTCGAGAATTCCACCTTTGTTCATATCTGTATTCCAGAAGAGGTTTTTCATCCAGTGAAGCAGGCATACTACGCCCCCATTGGAAGCCCCCCCACAAAGGAGAAATATATAAATAATACATAAATAATAATGATAATATATAATAATAATAATAATAATAAATAATAATGAAATAAAATTAAAAGATTTAAAAATGTGATGACCAATTTTTATTTATCTATTTTTGGTGCCTTGCTTGCTTGTCACAAAATTCTTTTCTCAAATTAGCACTCAATATATGTGATTACCTTATGCCACCCCCTTAAAAAAACAGGTCACTAATTTCTTTTTACATAATAATACCGGTTTTCACGACGAAGCAGTAAAATTATTTTATGTGTGAGGGTGCGTGTGTGTGCGTGTGTGTGCGTGTGTGCGAGTGAGTTGGTGTGGGTTTACATAGATTGAGTTGTGGGGTACAGAGAACAATAGAGCACAATGATGGCCTTTATTCCGTCATGCTTGTGGGGTACAAAATACAATATAGGAGAAAACAATAAAGTTCCCCATAAATCAATGTGTGTAGAGGTGGGTGTGTGTGTGTGAGTAATTGGGTTTTTACAGACGTGTATCAATCATCAATCCAATATGATTATTTACGTCTGGGGAACGATCTTTAAGGGGACCTTTAACGTCACCTTCCAAAAGACGTGACTCAGTCTCGAACCTCGGTCCGCTGAATCAGTTTACAAACTTCCACTGTTAGCTGGATTACAGGCTCACGCCACAACGCCCAGTTTTGTTATGAATGGAGATGAACGTAGATGGGGTCAGCGCGAATTCGAAAAGTCTATCATTGATGTAGAAAATTTACCGAACTATAATCCATGATTACTCCTCGCTCCGACAACGATACTTGATAATAATACAGAAATTATAAGAGTTATGTTCGATGAGTATTAGTGCACGCTTGTAGAAAATGATCACATTCAGATGAAATAGGGGACTTTAGAAGAAAAGAAAGAAAGTTTTGAATTAAAAAAAAATCAACATAATAATCTCCACTAGGTAGTCACGGCATCTCGAAAAAAAATCAAAGTGTATAGTTGATGATTGCCGACAAGCAGGAGGACTAAAACGAAAAAGTGAAGAGTAAGATTCATACGCGAACAGGACATTAGAGCTATGAAAGAAAAGAAAATAAATGCAATGAAGTCAGCAAACAAGGTAAGCAATTGAATTTACCAACTTTATTCCACCTGCCACATTTGAGCTGATTAATTACATATAAAAATATTTCCAGTAAATGGAATAAAGACAACTTAGAGGACATCTAGGCAGTGAGATAATAAACAAAAATCAATGAAACGTGCTATTGGCTAATACAGCACGAGTGGCTGCCCGGATACATTACACCCGGGCCCCCCCCCCCCCCGCCCCCGCCCAGAGCCTGGGGAGCATTATGCCCCATGTTTATTCAAGTTCACGATAAGCCTCTGCGTTCTGCTAAGTCATGAATATCTATATCTGGTGGGCGTTTCATCAAGTGCATTGTCGGTGATTTTATCGACAAATTTGCTCTCAGCCAATCAGATGCAAGGATTTCAGTAGCTTTTTTTAACATTTAACATTTTGTTTTCGTTCCTCATAATGTAGTTAAAAAGAGACCCTAAAACGCTGAGGACCTTTTTTTTTTAATTTTCTTTTTGCTTGTCAATGAATTTTGGACAGAAAAAGAGACACTAAAATGCTGAGGACCTTTTTTGGGGGCTCACAGCACCTCCGGCAACAAAATCGTTCCCAGGCGCCTGTAAAACATTGATAGAAGTGGAATCTTCTAGTAAAGATTAGCCTAGTAACATTGGGATCGAGTGGCCAATATTTTTAATCCTGTAAAAATATTATTTTCTTTAAAAAAAAAAATATGTGAACAAAAATATTAAACAAACATTATTTAACACGCATGTTAGAGGTACATTACGAACAGAACACCGCTGCATATAATGAACTGAGGACAAAACAACATATTGGGTCTTTTTAAATCAAAATATCGACATCGCCAATTCTATTGAAAGCAATTAATTCCACCACCTGTTATGAAATAGGGCCCAGGGTTACCAACACGGACCTGATTTTTTTTCCAATCCAATGTCCAACTAAACCAATAAAGCCTTTGTGTCCTGTCTATCAGAGCAAACACTGTGCTACAATAATCCAAACAATGAGTTTGCACGAGACATACATATTTTTAGATAACATTTTGTTTTCGTTCCTCATAATTATTTGAAGGTTGACTGCATACCTTATTGATGAACATTATTAACAGAAATTGAGTCTCCTGGCTTTACTGTTTTAAGAACAGCTTGATACCATGAGTTTGCAAAAAATATTACTTTCAGATATTAACATTTTGTGTTCGTTCTTCATATTTCTCTGGGCAATGATAATGGTTGACTGCATACCTTTTTACTGATAAACATTATTTACAGAAAATATGATTCTCATGGCTTGACTGTGAATAGTTTGATTCCATGTGTTTTTATATATATTATATATTTTCAGATTTTATTTGATTGCTTTCTATTCGTTTCTGTAAATTAATCAAATTGGATGTTGACGTTGGACCTTAACGATAAAACATTGATAGAAATGGAGTCTTCTAGCTTGGATTTTTCTTTAAAGATTAGCCTGGTAACATTGGGATCGAGTGGCCAATATTTTTAATCCTGTAAAAATATTATTTTCTTTGAAAAAAAAATATGTGAACAAAAATATTGACAAACATTATTTAACACGCATGTTAGAGGTACATTACGAACAGAACAACGCTGCATATAATGAACTGAGGACAAAACGACATATTGGGTTTTTAAAAATCAAAATATCGACATCGCCATTTCTATTGAAAGCACCTAATTCCACCACAAGATCTGAGAATTCTACGTCAAGTTTATCATAAAATTGTGCGTTATTTACCAA